>KZ308312.1:1806160-1818297 GCA_000376725.2 Ladona fulva
ATTATCGATAGATGCTTTTACATTTTAGAATGACAGAAGCAGAGTATTATTGTCAGCAATAAACATTTTATGTAGATTTACTCAACAAATATAAAAGTCTTTCTTTGAAGCGGAAAGTCAAAACAATTTTTCATTGAGAGTTTATTAGTTCAATCTCATTGAGGCTCCATGTGGGTGAGGGCCTAAGTTGGGGCTTATTGGGCCAAATTATAAATCCGCCCCTGATACGCCTTAAACACGATCCAGAAACTGTGCCGACCCAAAAAGGGCCAAACTTTCCCTTGTTTAGGCTCGGAAAAGGACCTCCAAACGTCAAGCTATACATTTTAGCAGAATGAAGTATTCAGGTTAAACACAAGTTTGTTCTTACATTTAGCTTCACTCTGCATCCAGTCGCAGCTCACAATATCACGGCCAAGATTACAGAGTCACTTCCTTCCCCATTCCTCAACTGACGTATAACGTCTTATGTTGATTCCTCCGCTACATCACGCGTGGACATGTGGTCAGTCTAGGTGTTAATGGGTTGAGAAATGACCAGATGAGAAATCTGACAGGGCGAAACGCGGGAATCTCGGCGTAATTTTAATTGGTGGAAGAGCGGGAAAGGTAGTTTACCCATGGAGCGCGGATCTGTGGTTCGGATCGGGCGGGTGACCTTGCTTGGAGAATGACCTTGGCAGCTTGCATAATGAGGTGGAATAGGGGAGGGTTGATGAGAGGGGGGAGATATTTGGACCACGTGCTCCACATTCCATTGGCTTTTTTTCCGCGTGCCAACGGAATGCGCGTGAGGATTCGAGATGGCGCGGGCGTCGCGCCGTGATGTTAGTTTCCATGCTCACGCCCGTTTGAATCGCCGCGCCCCTGAAGAATGTCTCTCTCTCTATAATCTTGCAAGTAATGAGTCGGGTTGTCAAGCCGTGGTGCTGATTTTTCTGAGGCCCTTACAGGGGAGATATAGAGGCTTTTAAGTCAAAAAGAGAGTGACAAATTATCTACTTCGAAAGGAACTCTACGAACAGCCTATCAAAGTGTGGCACGGGGTGCACGCACCATAAGTTTGTTTCTCTTACTGGCTACTGTTGAGTATCGTGCACGGTGAAAAGAAATCTTTGAAGAGGCTGTTTCTGGCAAATATCTCCCTATTTTTTTCAGATTCAGTCATTCTTCAGAATTTTTTCAGTCAGATTCGCCTATTTAACATAGTAGATGCGCAATACACTATTTACTGCGTGGTCCCAGATCTCATCTCTAAATAGTTTGTGTTGTATAACAATATTTTCTGTTTATTTACATAGTTATCCTAAGTTAACGCTTTTCTGTTCTACAAGATTCATTACCATTGTAATTTATGTAAAGTTGTGGTTGTTTTCGCCTAACTAAACTGCTGTTGCTGTTGTGATCGGTTCGATAGTAACCAGTAAAGTTCCTCAGCACTAACGTTTCTCCACCATACGTGCAAGTATTGAAAATGTAATATTATAGGCATTAATACAAATACAAAGAGCTATCGATTATTAAGAGGCCAAAGATTGGCCATTTATTGTGCTATTCGTCTTAAATTTTTTAAATCGCCTATATATACTTTCGTCATTAGAGTTCGAGAAAATCTCCAAATAGCCGTTGTTTGCGAGCAAACTAACCGTTGAAGAATTCCAACCAGCAGGGGTTAGGGTTCTCAGTGGTCGCGCTTTACAAGTATTGTCCTCAATACGTATTTCGGCAACTACGTTGCCATTTTCGGAAGAGAAGAATAACTGTGATAAGATAGATTATATTTTTTTTTCGTATTTGTTTTATTTTTGGGTTACGCCCGATGAGAACTTAAACCGTTAGATATAAGCTGCTAGAAAATATCTACATTAAGTATAAAGTATAATATATTACAACGTAAGTGAGTCCAATCAAACTTATCCACAGAATTCCATTTTACGAAACATATCAATCGATACTTTTTGAACATCTCCATAATTTATTAAGGATTATGAAACAAAATTTGACTAAGTCCACAAATTAGAAAAGGCACAACCGGTCGCGTATGTTGGATTTTACAAATTTGTGGACTTAGTCAAATTATGTTTCATAATCCTTAGTGAAAAGGATTCGATTTTTTTAACCATTATGTTAGGTCAATACATTTAGTCTGGCCACTTCTTGGTAATTATTCGCACAAGCTATCCCTGTAAAGAAATGAATAAAACGATCTAGAAAAAGGATCACGTGGAAGTTGATTATGACTCTTTACGGTATATTACCAGAACAAATAATCTGATACGATATTTGTAATTTCATAAGAAGGTTTTTCACGGTCTCAATTATGCTTAATTATTCTATTGAATTTAATTTATCCTGAGAAATACAAATTAGGAGGTAAATGATCAGAGATTTTCTTTCTTGATATTACCAATCTTGCAGTTCTAATGAATAGTATCAGTAAATGAGAGAATTCGAATGCAATTTACTAATACTGAAATTTGTAGTCATTGCCGCCTCATCATAATCGAGCAGCATTTATTTAATGTTCTCTGGAGTTCATCTGCTTGACAGAAGCTCAAGACGTATACGATACTTATTCTTTACAGCTTTCCATTTATGTTGCTTCTATTTCTTAGGTATCTTTCTGAGATTTCTTAAGGTTATCTATTTAAAAATTTTCTAGATTCTTCCGTAGAGGTCGCATCAAAGGCTCATTTTCTTCTACCATTTCGTATCGTAGTCGGCTAACGATCTCATCGGCAACAGTTTACCCGCCAAAAAGACAACTTGGCGACAGATACTTAACGATTGAGCCGTTCGGCGACAGTCGACTATGCAAAAACCAAATGATAAAGTGAACAATGATTCGTTAAAATTAAATCTTGATAAATGGAAGAATTTATTTTACGCTGTGCATTTAAAAGAACCGTAAAAGTTGGCTGAGCTAATGGTTGGGTCGAATTTGATTTGGTTGGGTAGACTATAAGTGAAGTTAAATAACATTCAAAGATTTGATTTGTTCCAAAAAGTTCCACAAGGGTTTTATTAAGCAGGCGTTTTATTATCAAGCACTTAGTACTTAGTAAAACCTTTGTGGAACAGTGCAAATTAATTTTTGTATGTTATTTGGAAGATGGAGTTCTGACAAGTATTGCTTACTAAGATTAATATTTTGTAATAGTTTATTAAGAAATTATTTATTTACAATTGAAAAAATCCAATTGTAACAAAAAAGTACAAGTACACAGACATAGCAAAGAAAGGAGAGATATAAAATAAGATAAGATGCAAAAAATATAAAATACCTTAATAACTACATTTCCATTATATCCTCATCTTTTTATGATATTTACCCATTTCCTTCTAAAACTTCTTTCGTTGTCAATTCTGCGGACCCATTCAAGAGGACCACTCAATAATTTAAATCCATCACTCATTAATGACTTCCTAGAGAACTTCGTTGAATGCTTCTCAATTCTTTAATTAAAAATTGGTCTTGTGACTTAGTTATGGTGGCCAAAACTTAATTTTAAGCATTTATATAAATAAATTAGCACCCTTTTGTGCAAAACTTTCTCGAATAATTGTGAAACGTGCTGTGATATTCTTTCTTCCACGGATAATATTTCTATAAATTAGAATGAATTATCGATAGATGCTTTTACATTTTAGAATGACAGAAGCAGAGTATTATTGTCAGCAATAAACATTTTATGTAGATTTACTCAACAAATATAAAAGTCTTTCTTTGAAGCGGAAAGTCAAAACAATTTTTCATTGAGAGTTTATTAGTTCAATCTCATTGAGGCTCCATGTGGGTGAGGGCCTAAGTTGGGGCTTATTGGGCCAAATTATAAATCCGCCCCTGATACGCCTTAAACACGATCCAGAAACTGTGCCGACCCAAAAAGGGCCAAACTTTCCCTTGTTTAGGCTCGGAAAAGGACCTCCAAACGTCAAGCTATACATTTTAGCAGAATGAAGTATTCAGGTTAAACACAAGTTTGTTCTTACATTTAGCTTCACTCTGCATCCAGTCGCAGCTCACAATATCACGGCCAAGATTACAGAGTCACTTCCTTCCCCATTCCTCAACTGACGTATAACGTCTTATGTTGATTCCTCCGCTACATCACGCGTGGACATGTGGTCAGTCTAGGTGTTAATGGGTTGAGAAATGACCAGATGAGAAATCTGACAGGGCGAAACGCGGGAATCTCGGCGTAATTTTAATTGGTGGAAGAGCGGGAAAGGTAGTTTACCCATGGAGCGCGGATCTGTGGTTCGGATCGGGCGGGTGACCTTGCTTGGAGAATGACCTTGGCAGCTTGCATAATGAGGTGGAATAGGGGAGGGTTGATGAGAGGGGGGAGATATTTGGACCACGTGCTCCACATTCCATTGGCTTTTTTTCCGCGTGCCAACGGAATGCGCGTGAGGATTCGAGATGGCGCGGGCGTCGCGCCGTGATGTTAGTTTCCATGCTCACGCCCGTTTGAATCGCCGCGCCCCTGAAGAATGTCTCTCTCTCTATAATCTTGCAAGTAATGAGTCGGGTTGTCAAGCCGTGGTGCTGATTTTTCTGAGGCCCTTACAGGGGAGATATAGAGGCTTTTAAGTCAAAAAGAGAGTGACAAATTATCTACTTCGAAAGGAACTCTACGAACAGCCTATCAAAGTGTGGCACGGGGTGCACGCACCATAAGTTTGTTTCTCTTACTGGCTACTGTTGAGTATCGTGCACGGTGAAAAGAAATCTTTGAAGAGGCTGTTTCTGGCAAATATCTCCCTATTTTTTTCAGATTCAGTCATTCTTCAGAATTTTTTCAGTCAGATTCGCCTATTTAACATAGTAGATGCGCAATACACTATTTACTGCGTGGTCCCAGATCTCATCTCTAAATAGTTTGTGTTGTATAACAATATTTTCTGTTTATTTACATAGTTATCCTAAGTTAACGCTTTTCTGTTCTACAAGATTCATTACCATTGTAATTTATGTAAAGTTGTGGTTGTTTTCGCCTAACTAAACTGCTGTTGCTGTTGTGATCGGTTCGATAGTAACCAGTAAAGTTCCTCAGCACTAACGTTTCTCCACCATACGTGCAAGTATTGAAAATGTAATATTATAGGCATTAATACAAATACAAAGAGCTATCGATTATTAAGAGGCCAAAGATTGGCCATTTATTGTGCTATTCGTCTTAAATTTTTTAAATCGCCTATATATACTTTCGTCATTAGAGTTCGAGAAAATCTCCAAATAGCCGTTGTTTGCGAGCAAACTAACCGTTGAAGAATTCCAACCAGCAGGGGTTAGGGTTCTCAGTGGTCGCGCTTTACAAGTATTGTCCTCAATACGTATTTCGGCAACTACGTTGCCATTTTCGGAAGAGAAGAATAACTGTGATAAGATAGATTATATTTTTTTTTCGTATTTGTTTTATTTTTGGGTTACGCCCGATGAGAACTTAAACCGTTAGATATAAGCTGCTAGAAAATATCTACATTAAGTATAAAGTATAATATATTACAACGTAAGTGAGTCCAATCAAACTTATCCACAGAATTCCATTTTACGAAACATATCAATCGATACTTTTTGAACATCTCCATAATTTATTAAGGATTATGAAACAAAATTTGACTAAGTCCACAAATTAGAAAAGGCACAACCGGTCGCGTATGTTGGATTTTACAAATTTGTGGACTTAGTCAAATTATGTTTCATAATCCTTAGTGAAAAGGATTCGATTTTTTTAACCATTATGTTAGGTCAATACATTTAGTCTGGCCACTTCTTGGTAATTATTCGCACAAGCTATCCCTGTAAAGAAATGAATAAAACGATCTAGAAAAAGGATCACGTGGAAGTTGATTATGACTCTTTACGGTATATTACCAGAACAAATAATCTGATACGATATTTGTAATTTCATAAGAAGGTTTTTCACGGTCTCAATTATGCTTAATTATTCTATTGAATTTAATTTATCCTGAGAAATACAAATTAGGAGGTAAATGATCAGAGATTTTCTTTCTTGATATTACCAATCTTGCAGTTCTAATGAATAGTATCAGTAAATGAGAGAATTCGAATGCAATTTACTAATACTGAAATTTGTAGTCATTGCCGCCTCATCATAATCGAGCAGCATTTATTTAATGTTCTCTGGAGTTCATCTGCTTGACAGAAGCTCAAGACGTATACGATACTTATTCTTTACAGCTTTCCATTTATGTTGCTTCTATTTCTTAGGTATCTTTCTGAGATTTCTTAAGGTTATCTATTTAAAAATTTTCTAGATTCTTCCGTAGAGGTCGCATCAAAGGCTCATTTTCTTCTACCATTTCGTATCGTAGTCGGCTAACGATCTCATCGGCAACAGTTTACCCGCCAAAAAGACAACTTGGCGACAGATACTTAACGATTGAGCCGTTCGGCGACAGTCGACTATGCAAAAACCAAATGATAAAGTGAACAATGATTCGTTAAAATTAAATCTTGATAAATGGAAGAATTTATTTTACGCTGTGCATTTAAAAGAACCGTAAAAGTTGGCTGAGCTAATGGTTGGGTCGAATTTGATTTGGTTGGGTAGACTATAAGTGAAGTTAAATAACATTCAAAGATTTGATTTGTTCCAAAAAGTTCCACAAGGGTTTTATTAAGCAGGCGTTTTATTATCAAGCACTTAGTACTTAGTAAAACCTTTGTGGAACAGTGCAAATTAATTTTTGTATGTTATTTGGAAGATGGAGTTCTGACAAGTATTGCTTACTAAGATTAATATTTTGTAATAGTTTATTAAGAAATTATTTATTTACAATTGAAAAAATCCAATTGTAACAAAAAAGTACAAGTACACAGACATAGCAAAGAAAGGAGAGATATAAAATAAGATAAGATGCAAAAAATATAAAATACCTTAATAACTACATTTCCATTATATCCTCATCTTTTTATGATATTTACCCATTTCCTTCTAAAACTTCTTTCGTTGTCAATTCTGCGGACCCATTCAAGAGGACCACTCAATAATTTAAATCCATCACTCATTAATGACTTCCTAGAGAACTTCGTTGAATGCTTCTCAATTCTTTAATTAAAAATTGGTCTTGTGACTTAGTTATGGTGGCCAAAACTTAATTTTAAGCATTTATATAAATAAATTAGCACCCTTTTGTGCAAAACTTTCTCGAATAATTGTGAAACGTGCTGTGATATTCTTTCTTCCACGTACATCCGCTGAAGGCCATTTAACATGGATTTAATTGGAGTAAATTTTCCACATCACTCTCATTGCTCTATTTTGTGAATTCTGTTGTTTTTATTTATTTCTTTAATCTTAACAACTTTCATATTGTTATTTAGTCACTGCTACGAAGTGTCTTGGGGCTACCCAATATAAAAATATCGACCGCGGAAATCTTTCTTTAATCAAATTGCTTGGTGAATCTTTTGTGACGAAAGTGCCATATTTGGTTAATATAAAGGAATTGAGTGCCAATGCCGATGTATGGAATGAGATGCTGATATTACCTACTTTTCAGCGTCGAAAATGGGATTAAGATATTGAAGTAACGTTAATAATCATTATCATTACTAATTAACATATTTTACGTTTATTTACTGTCGGGCTTCATTTTTAAGTGAAAAACACATATAAGGGATAGTGTCATCCGAGTTCCGCGTGCCGAAAAATTCTGTCGCGTGCCTTATTGGGCGTGCACGCCGTAGGTTCGCCTCCTAGACAACCGTCGCCGAATAGTATTTTCTATCAGTTGACTGTCTCCGCTTTGTCTATTCGACCTTTTCGCTGTTGCCGATATATCTTTTCGTCCGTTGGACCAACGTCCAGCTGTCACCAAATCTTATCGCTCTAGATCTTCATCTCTTGGGTCAACTCGAAGTGACCCACTTAAAAAATAAACTTTTTCCGGTTATACGAGTGTTGTAATAAACTGGCTTTGCCTTGCAGGTAGATACTCTACTTCGTTTGCTGTCACTCCTGGTAAACGATCCGGCCTTGAGTGGTCGATCGTTTATTATAATGTGTCCGAATAAAAGTGCTGGCGACAGCTAATTTACGTATCGGATTCCTTTCTCATGCGAAATTTCGCCAAGGTTTGCTAACAGCAGAAGCCCGCTTACATTTTTTCGCTCCGATTATGGATTCTTCTTCGATGTTAACTGTTGAAAGTATTGTAACCTCTTTCGAGGTCAAGGTCGCCAGGGAAACTCTTATTCGTTTTCAGGAAACGGTGATCTCCTTTCGAATAAATCTGTCTCAAACGTTTTTATATACATTAAAATTTTTCTATTTCCTTTGAAATTTTAGCCTGCTTGTAGACTATGTTGTGTTAGAGCTCCCATCTTCCAAAGATAATATCTTTAGTATGAACATATTAATGGATTGTTCATGAGATTATTTTATCTGTAAATAAATCTATCAAACAGATTAGCCGTGATAGTTTGTGAATGAATTTCGGATATTTATTTCATCATTATAACTGACCTCAGATAACTTAAAAGTGAGTAATAAATTAATCATGAAGTTATTATGTCTCGGCTTCTCCTGCATGTGTGTAGAAATCCGAGGAGTACGTAACATCTGGATAATTAGCGAATGTTGGCGTGAAGGAAACTTGTTTTATCCAAGAATATTTCCGCAATCATAGAGCGGGTTCGCATGATAACTCCTTCTTCATAAGATACTCATGATGATGCAGCCGAGACGAAACCGGCTCCATATAAAGATAGCAAATCTGTAGGAATCTCAAGAATCTCCATACGCGGAAAAATTACACTGAGAAATGGAAATGAAAGAAATGGGGTGTGCACATTAAATGGATATTCCGCTTTGGTTTGGGCTTGTGGAAACTTGTGAAATGACGGCAGAGAAAGTTTTCTATGGAAATAATAATCATAATGCGACTTTATTCGGGCGAGAGAGAGAGGGCTTTATTGGGACCATCAAGTCTCTTCTTACATATAACCTTTCGTCATATGATATTTCAAAGAGATAACGAAATATACATGCAAGGTCAGGGTGGTATTGAGGAGTACTTGTAATAATATATGCCTAAAATATTTATGCAGGATGATTCAAAAGTCTTGCTATGATTACGGAAAATCAGAACTTTTTTATTTTACAAAATAGCTACATGAAACAAAGATGAATATGTTACTAAATAAATCAAGTTTTATTTATTGTTGCTGCAAATGTTCGATGTGACCTCCATTTGAAGCACGGCACACATCTGCACGATAGGAGAATTCATCCCAGACATTGTGTAGCATGTCACCAGTAACCATTTTCAATGTAGTTCATGCGTTCTTTTAATTCTTGAAGATCAATAGGCAAGGGAGGGACATAAACTGCGTCCTTAATAAACCCCCACAAAAAGAAATCGCACGCATTTAAGTATGGAGAACGGGAAGGCCAGTAGTGAAGCGTCAGATCTGTAGTACTACAACGACCGACCCAACGTTGTGGTAGATGTTCATTGAGGAACTGTGTGTGCCGTGCTTGTCACAATGAACATTTGTAGCGATAACAAATAAAACTTGATGCATTTAGTAACATCTTCTTCTTTGTTTCATGTATCTTTGTTGAAAAATAAAAAACTTCTGATTTTCCGTCATCATTACAAGACTTTTGAATCACCCTGTATTATCCAACCCCGACAAGCAACGCCGTCGACTATGCTGCCAATTTTAACAGAGATTCAGAGAGAATGACCCATATTCAAGTTTATTTGAAAGTTAAACATAAGTCCGATCTCAAATTAGCGGCTGTCAAGATTATTTTCCGATAGAATGCCTTATTCTCTGGAGCTATTCTGTTTACTATTCCTTAGTTGTTACTTCCTATACTCATACTTTCTACCTAAGTAACGTTATTATTAACTCTTGTATACAATAAGTATACATAAGAAGGATTAGTCGCTTCGAATATTTACATAAGGACTCATATATCGTTTCAAAATCATCAGAAATGTATTTACTATATCTTGTCAAAATTTCTTCAGAGAAATATGAAAAATCGATGGAAGAGTGACTAAAATGGGAAAGAAACCCATTTTTAAGAGCGAAGTCCTAAAATTACGAAAAAGTTCCGTCGAAGGAAAGCTCCAAAAATTACACATACGTACTCATATAAATTATTAGGCTCAAAGTTTTCGAAAAGTCTGCTGGATAATTAGTAAAACTACTTTCGAGTTTGTTATTCATATGGAGAAGCATATTTACGAATCCTTTAAATGAATTGCCAAAGTTTTAGATTCATATACAGAGAACATTTCATCGGTATCACTCTTCAGGATCTTTTGATGTTTAGAAATAGGAGAAACTGACAATCCTGCGTAGGCGGCGTGAAATGATACCCTTTAACTGCCAAGAAACTACTTTTACGCCTGAGTTTGGCATTTCATTTGCTAGAACTCATTTTAAGATACTCAAAAACCGTTCCATAAAAACTGCGAAGTTGTCAATTTTCAAACTTTTACGTAGATTATGTTTGAAAGTTTTTCGATGATTGGGAACGTAGGAGGAGATAGAAAAGTGGAGAAATACTAGGAAAACTCTACTGTGCTCGACTATAGAGATCATAAGGCACTCTTGCCCGGTACACGTAGGATATATCATAGGTTAGGATACGAAATATAACGGACTCATCAGCATTCTCGACAGTTATACATTTATAAATGTAGCACTTGCTTATGTTTTAAACGTTATACCACCTAAAGGGATAGAATCGTGTGGAAGAAATATACCAGAGAATACAGAATAAAAGAAAACTTAGTAATTTTTCCACCCGGTTTTTATTATATGACCGGTTATGCTAAAGGTCTTAGCATCTTCAGGTACAGGATGAATATAATTCAGGTACAGGAAGAAATATAATTGTAAATATCTGAATATTGCATCTTCTAAACCGAAACCTTTACATAATCATTGATATCGTAGAAAATAATTAACTGAGCTGACATAGTATTAGAATATAGACGAATACTAAAGAATTCTGAGCATTTTTATACAAATATTTATGTGCATGTGCATACGCAGCGTTTTTGACTTACGTAATTAGTGATGTGATTGTGATTTGATTATTTTGACAATTAAGAACCGTATATAAATAATTATAACCTAGAGTATCCATGTAGTGCATTTTTTAAGGGTTCAGTTCCTAACTTGTTATTATCATTTCATTACATTTATCGATATTTTGTTGCCAAAGTTTGTTTAAGGTTTTCATAGTAGAAAGATTTAAGCTTCTGCGAATCTCCTCGCCAAATTACCGTATCACTGAACTTTAGTTAAGTACTTTCAGCTGTCGTTTGGGTTGTATTGGATATTCTAAATTATAAAAAATTAAATTTAAAAAAGTTTTGAAAAAAAAGCTTGTAGTTTTACCTGGTTGGTTGCCCGTAGCATTTCATTTCTTAAACAGTCGTTATCTGCTCACAAACATCAGATTTCTCTCATTTGAGATATTTTTATCCTTTGGTTTATTTTTTAAAAGTAGCCTTTAAAGATACAGTGTCATTTTCCTTATGATGCATTGCTCCAATAAAGGAAAACTCTATTATTTGTCTCAAGCCTTGATATCTTACTCGCTCTATTTAGAGAAAACCTTAATCTCCTTAGTTTTTTGGCGCCAAAATAATTGAATTGCTTCCGAGACGGCTTGTTTGAGAGACTTCAAGACCCTATATCATATAAACATTTGTAAGGGGAGTGTTTTGAATAATCGAAGCCGCTTTTTCAGTGGGCGGGAAGGATAGTATTAAAATTGAGTGATCGCTTGACATGAGGCTAACGAGGTTTGTTTTGACCAAGGCCATTCCGAGATAATATTGCGAGCGGTAAACTCAAAGGGAGGTTTGACTTTTTAGGCTTTTTGGATTGATTAGGCAGTGTGGATGAATCATTCGTTATTAGCATCTTTAAGGGGTGAAATTATAAAATCACTTTGCGTGTTTTGGCGTTCGTCGAAGGAAAGTTGTGCAGGCATGTTTAAGGAAATACAGTCAATACCGCTTAATTGGGACTAGGATAATTTGGCCCAATTAAGCGGCTGTCCCAATAAAGCAGATTTCTATAAAAAAAATAAGTATGAAAACATTTTATTTCGAAATTCTAATAAATTATT
>KZ308312.1:1823175-1844054 GCA_000376725.2 Ladona fulva
AGCACAATAGGTTGTTGCGAGTAGTCAAGGTTTACTTACTTCATGACTGAATACAGAATTCATACGGACACTTATTTACCCAACTCTAGCTCCCTTATTTGTTTTCGCGGGAAGAATAAATAGAAAAGTTCTTTCTTTCTCACAAAACGCATCTTCTCATAGTCGTTCTCACAAGATGGACGGTGACAAATACAAGTTCTCTCTTACAATGCATTGTCGGAGTGACATTGCCGTAAGATATGCTAAAGTGTTTTCTTCTTGGAGATATTTCTTCTCTTCTGCATTTAGGCTGTATTTTGTTTGCATTTGAAGTGTATGCAGAGAGTTTTGGTAAGATATTCGCTCGACTGCATAAGAATGATGAAATGCCTAATTTACCTTTCGAATGTCTGAGACATACTCATGAATAGATGCTCCGCGGACCTGTAATAGAAAAGTGTTTTGTATTCCCCTTTGAAAAAGAAATGAGAATAGTTTGCGAAAACGTTTAAGATTTAGCTTTTGCTATCCAAAATTGCAGGACTGTTACACTTTCGTTTGATGGAGGCCAGAAATGTTTCTATTCATCTGTTTAAAAGTAAGTGGCCGTCAAAGAATGAGGAAATAATTGTAGTGAAATCCATTCTCAAATGAGAGAAAAACAAAATTTCAATGAAGTATTTCGGTGTAAGGTGCTGAAGTAAAAATGGGCTGATTTAATTCAAAGATTGTGCCTTCTCTTGGCGGTTGGACGTCATTAGGGATCAAATTGCAATGACTTTGGCTTTTTCACTACAAATTTGATTGCAAAGGAACCGGTTTTGATAATGTCTTATCATCAGCAAGTAAAATTTGTTAAAAATGTTTATTTTAGAACTTTAATTATTTATAGAACAATAAGTTTTATATTTCTTTACCTGAAGTTAGTCAGATTTTTCATAATTTTCTGTTCAACTTTCGTAAATCACTGATTTACCTATTTTCAGTAGAGATGTAAGAGGAAAATAATTTTTAAATGCCCAAAGTAAAACTACATGCATTTAAAGGAAAACGGGTAAGGGTGACTTTTTTTTACTACATGCATTTATTAACTCAAACTTAACTTTTACCGTATGAACAATGTACTTTATTAATTTGTTAACCATAGAATTTTTTATTTATTGCAGGTAAGTAGCTTGGTTTCATCACATCACAGGGTAGTTTAGTGGTAGTTGGGTGACATCCAATAGTTCGGCTGGCTTATAAGTAAGTACACTTACACATACTATATTTAATTGTCCCTATTTCTATATGTCACTGTGAATTTTGATATTGGGTCTCAAGAACCTAAAATACAAGAACGATGGTTAAGCTCAGCAATTCAAGTTTAGATACAAAAATTAATAGTTTTTATGAGATGTTCAGTGATATTGCATTTTAATGACACACATACATATTACACACATATTATAATACGTGCAAGTGCATAATTTTATTAATAATTTGATGAGGAAATTTTCTTATTTACTCTCTTTTAACTGTTTTTACAATGAGACTTTAAAACCTAATATACACTACAGATATTTTTATCTAATTCAACATCATGGTCACTAACTATTACCAAAAAGTACCAAGGGCCAAAGATTTTTGTCAAGCGAGCTGTAGAAACTGTTTTCCTTTACTGGAATCATAAATATTTTTCTCTTAAAATTGTTGTAAAAATAATATTTACCATTCCTGGTCAAAATCAAATTGGTTATGCAAGATAGATTATGGTGTTATTAGATAATGCCATTCTAATAGCGTAAAACAAGGATAGCCGTAGGCCAAGCGGTTTACGAACTTAACCTGAATCATCTTCTGGAAAGAGGATGCTTTCACACTAAATTAACCAGGTATGGGGAGTTATTTCATAAGTGACCGTTCAATCCATGACATTTTTAATATTCTAGGCAATAGGGCATTTGTAGTTAGTTTAGAAAAATCGTAGAGCAGTACAATTTCATAAAAGAGAGCTTTTTGCTTCACGAACCACGCTAAGAAAAGCACTATTTTAAAGAAAGTTTGCGTGTTATTGAGTTGATCATGAAATCATTTTCATGCGGGGGATGGTGGTTTATTTCTGTTACGAAACTAAATCGTTTCCTCGCCACCCACTCCTTAATATCCTGTGTGATGTTTCGGTGATGAATAGCCTTATATCT
Source organism: Ladona fulva (assembly GCA_000376725.2). Lineage (NCBI taxonomy): Eukaryota > Metazoa > Arthropoda > Insecta > Odonata > Libellulidae > Ladona > Ladona fulva. The sequence continues at coordinate 1,825,338 of KZ308312.1, forward strand.
CCCTTACGCTTGATACTCGTGACCAGATTTCTGAAGCGATGCCGTTCTTTATCATGCTGCCACCTAACGGAAGAAGGGGAAATTGCATTTCCACGTGATGCAAATGAGAAGGACGGGCTGTCTTTCATTTCCTCAGACCGGAATCCATATTCACCGTGGTCTGATCTCAGGTGAAAATCATTTTCCTCGCCGAATCTCGATCGCTAGTTAATCGGAATAAACTTATCATTCGAAGCACTCACTATCTACACGGCGTGTCTTGCTCTAGGACTGGTGGTTATGCTAACAATTTTTTTCCATTTAAACTAAGAGTTCGCTCTCATTAACTTAATTTCGTGGTTGAACTTTGCAGTCAAACCAAAATGCGATTCGTCATAGAGGTAATATGCTTAAAAATAATCGTGAAAAGGAAGTGTGATGCGTTTTACAATGGGAATTTAACGGGTAACCTGGAAAATCTATGTTTTACACTCTTTACAAACGGTCGTTCTGCTTTTCGATCATCGATCGATGGCTTTTTGGTTTTGGGATGAGTATTAGTTCGGTAACAATTCCCTGAGAGGAATAAACGTTACAATGACAGTGTTTTCATGACCAATTTATGGCTTATAAGACGTAGATGTGCTTTTTCATTTTACATATTACGTTTTGGAAACACAGCAAATATGCAACGTGGGATTGTACGGAGTCACAGTTACTAGGGGTGTCTAATTTCTATTTCATTGTGTAGAGGAACTGTTTTTTTTTCTCTGCCCTGTAATTTCAAGAAATGACTTTCCTGTATTTTTGACGTGTTTTAAAGCATTCTGGTGATGAATGCGAATACTAAGTGTTCATGACAATGAAATGGTGAACATTATTAATTTTAAGTGAAATCTAACATTATTTGATCTCAAAACTTCGCGCCCTGGGCAAACATCCTGCTTGTCCCCTCTAGGGCCGGCTCTGATACCTAAACAATATCATAATGAACCTATAAACAGTTCGTCGCCATTTTTCGTATCTTAAGTGCTCAATAATCACGATGTGTCTAATATTTGGACAAAATTATATGTATTTGCGGATGTGGAAGACCCTGAAAAATTGAAAATCTTTCCCTGGAAAACTAAGGGAATTTCATAATGCCTGCATAGTAGACACCCTGATCAAAAAAATCCTTTTATTATTTTCGTTTGGAACGCGTTGAATTCTCAATTTACTAATGATTAGTTAATGTATTATGTAGGAGATAATGTCCCGGATAACGTGGTTAAAGGATTAAAAATTTCGAAGAGATTACTATAGTAAGATAGTACATACTGCTGAGAGAGATACATTTGTGTTTACTTTCACTGGGTAGTTACTTAAGAGATTTTTGACCAAAATTTCAGCCTTTATTTTTGGGTATGGTTGTTTCCTCCCGTAAAAATCTACCTGCTCGAAATATAGTCTTGATTATCATCATCATCAACATCATTATTATTATTGCTGCATTATTCACATTGCATTGGATTATTAAAATCAATTTAATCGTTCACATAGTTAAAATTTTAATTCTTGCTAGTAAAATAAACAAAATATCTGTCTATATTTAGCCATTTGTAAACAAGCATAGAAAAAAGGTAGTAATATTAAAGTTAAATAAATTAGTAGTGTTAATAAGTTAAATAATAATTTTTTGTTGACACTGGAGCCCATCTGTGCAAGTCATAGGCTAGCACCCTGGCGGCGACAAATACAGGGTGTCAACAGAAGCGTATTGGAAGAGCTGAGCATTCCCAAGGAAGCAGTTTTCTCTTTCGTCATTCGCCAACTTTGTATCTTTTATTTGATTGTTAAAGAGCTATTTATACGCTTTGTTCAAACTCGTCCTACTAATTTTTCTGTTTTTCTTATGCAAAAATAGCACAATAGGTTGTTGCGAGTAGTCAAGGTTTACTTACTTCATGACTGAATACAGAATTCATACGGACACTTATTTACCCAACTCTAGCTCCCTTATTTGTTTTCGCGGGAAGAATAAATAGAAAAGTTCTTTCTTTCTCACAAAACGCATCTTCTCATAGTCGTTCTCACAAGATGGACGGTGACAAATACAAGTTCTCTCTTACAATGCATTGTCGGAGTGACATTGCCGTAAGATATGCTAAAGTGTTTTCTTCTTGGAGATATTTCTTCTCTTCTGCATTTAGGCTGTATTTTGTTTGCATTTGAAGTGTATGCAGAGAGTTTTGGTAAGATATTCGCTCGACTGCATAAGAATGATGAAATGCCTAATTTACCTTTCGAATGTCTGAGACATACTCATGAATAGATGCTCCGCGGACCTGTAATAGAAAAGTGTTTTGTATTCCCCTTTGAAAAAGAAATGAGAATAGTTTGCGAAAACGTTTAAGATTTAGCTTTTGCTATCCAAAATTGCAGGACTGTTACACTTTCGTTTGATGGAGGCCAGAAATGTTTCTATTCATCTGTTTAAAAGTAAGTGGCCGTCAAAGAATGAGGAAATAATTGTAGTGAAATCCATTCTCAAATGAGAGAAAAACAAAATTTCAATGAAGTATTTCGGTGTAAGGTGCTGAAGTAAAAATGGGCTGATTTAATTCAAAGATTGTGCCTTCTCTTGGCGGTTGGACGTCATTAGGGATCAAATTGCAATGACTTTGGCTTTTTCACTACAAATTTGATTGCAAAGGAACCGGTTTTGATAATGTCTTATCATCAGCAAGTAAAATTTGTTAAAAATGTTTATTTTAGAACTTTAATTATTTATAGAACAATAAGTTTTATATTTCTTTACCTGAAGTTAGTCAGATTTTTCATAATTTTCTGTTCAACTTTCGTAAATCACTGATTTACCTATTTTCAGTAGAGATGTAAGAGGAAAATAATTTTTAAATGCCCAAAGTAAAACTACATGCATTTAAAGGAAAACGGGTAAGGGTGACTTTTTTTTACTACATGCATTTATTAACTCAAACTTAACTTTTACCGTATGAACAATGTACTTTATTAATTTGTTAACCATAGAATTTTTTATTTATTGCAGGTAAGTAGCTTGGTTTCATCACATCACAGGGTAGTTTAGTGGTAGTTGGGTGACATCCAATAGTTCGGCTGGCTTATAAGTAAGTACACTTACACATACTATATTTAATTGTCCCTATTTCTATATGTCACTGTGAATTTTGATATTGGGTCTCAAGAACCTAAAATACAAGAACGATGGTTAAGCTCAGCAATTCAAGTTTAGATACAAAAATTAATAGTTTTTATGAGATGTTCAGTGATATTGCATTTTAATGACACACATACATATTACACACATATTATAATACGTGCAAGTGCATAATTTTATTAATAATTTGATGAGGAAATTTTCTTATTTACTCTCTTTTAACTGTTTTTACAATGAGACTTTAAAACCTAATATACACTACAGATATTTTTATCTAATTCAACATCATGGTCACTAACTATTACCAAAAAGTACCAAGGGCCAAAGATTTTTGTCAAGCGAGCTGTAGAAACTGTTTTCCTTTACTGGAATCATAAATATTTTTCTCTTAAAATTGTTGTAAAAATAATATTTACCATTCCTGGTCAAAATCAAATTGGTTATGCAAGATAGATTATGGTGTTATTAGATAATGCCATTCTAATAGCGTAAAACAAGGATAGCCGTAGGCCAAGCGGTTTACGAACTTAACCTGAATCATCTTCTGGAAAGAGGATGCTTTCACACTAAATTAACCAGGTATGGGGAGTTATTTCATAAGTGACCGTTCAATCCATGACATTTTTAATATTCTAGGCAATAGGGCATTTGTAGTTAGTTTAGAAAAATCGTAGAGCAGTACAATTTCATAAAAGAGAGCTTTTTGCTTCACGAACCACGCTAAGAAAAGCACTATTTTAAAGAAAGTTTGCGTGTTATTGAGTTGATCATGAAATCATTTTCATGCGGGGGATGGTGGTTTATTTCTGTTACGAAACTAAATCGTTTCCTCGCCACCCACTCCTTAATATCCTGTGTGATGTTTCGGTGATGAATAGCCTTATATCTCCCTTACGCTTGATACTCGTGACCAGATTTCTGAAGCGATGCCGTTCTTTATCATGCTGCCACCTAACGGAAGAAGGGGAAATTGCATTTCCACGTGATGCAAATGAGAAGGACGGGCTGTCTTTCATTTCCTCAGACCGGAATCCATATTCACCGTGGTCTGATCTCAGGTGAAAATCATTTTCCTCGCCGAATCTCGATCGCTAGTTAATCGGAATAAACTTATCATTCGAAGCACTCACTATCTACACGGCGTGTCTTGCTCTAGGACTGGTGGTTATGCTAACAATTTTTTTCCATTTAAACTAAGAGTTCGCTCTCATTAACTTAATTTCGTGGTTGAACTTTGCAGTCAAACCAAAATGCGATTCGTCATAGAGGTAATATGCTTAAAAATAATCGTGAAAAGGAAGTGTGATGCGTTTTACAATGGGAATTTAACGGGTAACCTGGAAAATCTATGTTTTACACTCTTTACAAACGGTCGTTCTGCTTTTCGATCATCGATCGATGGCTTTTTGGTTTTGGGATGAGTATTAGTTCGGTAACAATTCCCTGAGAGGAATAAACGTTACAATGACAGTGTTTTCATGACCAATTTATGGCTTATAAGACGTAGATGTGCTTTTTCATTTTACATATTACGTTTTGGAAACACAGCAAATATGCAACGTGGGATTGTACGGAGTCACAGTTACTAGGGGTGTCTAATTTCTATTTCATTGTGTAGAGGAACTGTTTTTTTTTCTCTGCCCTGTAATTTCAAGAAATGACTTTCCTGTATTTTTGACGTGTTTTAAAGCATTCTGGTGATGAATGCGAATACTAAGTGTTCATGACAATGAAATGGTGAACATTATTAATTTTAAGTGAAATCTAACATTATTTGATCTCAAAACTTCGCGCCCTGGGCAAACATCCTGCTTGTCCCCTCTAGGGCCGGCTCTGATACCTAAACAATATCATAATGAACCTATAAACAGTTCGTCGCCATTTTTCGTATCTTAAGTGCTCAATAATCACGATGTGTCTAATATTTGGACAAAATTATATGTATTTGCGGATGTGGAAGACCCTGAAAAATTGAAAATCTTTCCCTGGAAAACTAAGGGAATTTCATAATGCCTGCATAGTAGACACCCTGATCAAAAAAATCCTTTTATTATTTTCGTTTGGAACGCGTTGAATTCTCAATTTACTAATGATTAGTTAATGTATTATGTAGGAGATAATGTCCCGGATAACGTGGTTAAAGGATTAAAAATTTCGAAGAGATTACTATAGTAAGATAGTACATACTGCTGAGAGAGATACATTTGTGTTTACTTTCACTGGGTAGTTACTTAAGAGATTTTTGACCAAAATTTCAGCCTTTATTTTTGGGTATGGTTGTTTCCTCCCGTAAAAATCTACCTGCTCGAAATATAGTCTTGATTATCATCATCATCAACATCATTATTATTATTGCTGCATTATTCACATTGCATTGGATTATTAAAATCAATTTAATCGTTCACATAGTTAAAATTTTAATTCTTGCTAGTAAAATAAACAAAATATCTGTCTATATTTAGCCATTTGTAAACAAGCATAGAAAAAAGGTAGTAATATTAAAGTTAAATAAATTAGTAGTGTTAATAAGTTAAATAATAATTTTTTGTTGACACTGGAGCCCATCTGTGCAAGTCATAGGCTAGCACCCTGGCGGCGGCATCTACAGGGTGTCAACAGAAGCGTAGCCAACCATTATTATTTATACAAACAGCATTATTTTTTGCTTTCTGTATGATACAAAATACTTTTTTAGGAGAGATTATGATGTGAAGTTAAAGATTGGCAAATATTTTGAGGAAAGAATTGCGAATAAAACGAGAAAAGATTGTTTATGAATTGTATCATGTTTTTATAACATTACATTAATATTTGTCGGATGGATTTAATCTAAGAATTAGAATCAAAAATAGATTTTCTCTTTAAAAAAACGAAGAAAAAAATCAAAGATTTACTTTCCACAGAATTCTGTGGAAAATTTTCTACGTTTCTTTAAAATGAAATTCCACCAGATTTCACTTAGTACTTTTAATTTAGATTTTCTCTTACCAAGGATTAATCCTCTTCAGGTTTTGGGACGTTTCCTCACCAGAGATTTGATCAGAGATCAGAGTTTTCTCTAATTTTCAAATAGCTATTGACAGTGTCAATAAAACAAACATCCGGATAATGCTACTGATAAGATAATGATACACAAAAGCAATGTGAACCATTAACTCATAATGACCATACAGGGTGTCAGCAATCGGAATATGCACAATTAATTGACACTGAAGTTTTGTGACAAATTTAAGCTGGGGAACGAACTCATAGCACTGGTTTTTTAGTCTTAAAAAATAATTTTCGCCTTTAAATCAGGAAATGTATGGTTCTGGTATTTAATTTTATGGGGTGGCAAATTATGTTTGCGCCAGGGTGGCAGATAGACTAGGCGCGGCTCTGCACAGGCTCATCAGGAGGTGCTCCTTGTACACCATAAACATAATACCTTAGAGGTACCTTGGTTAACGACGTTAATCCGTTTCGGGATAAAAGTCGTTGACTAGTAATAGTAGTGATAGTATTGTTTAAAGTGCTTCGACAGCTGAGGTCATTTCGCANCTGGAAATATTGAGCATGTTCCAGAACAACCTACTGTATAATTTAATGAAGTTCATTTTTCTTGCAAAACGATTGTCAAAGTCTTTATCTGATGCCAAATCTCTCTCTTACTTTGGTGCCTCATTCCACAACCTTTGGCTGGATATCTGTGATACAGAAATATGAAATTGCTTGATACGATTATGAAGGGAGCAGTAGGTTTTTCAGGATGAATACATCAACATGCCATTCTATTCATAATTCCAGCAAGTATTCATAGTGCAGGTATCAGATGAATTTTCTTGATTTTCAGCAACTTAATCATGCTCATCAGATGCAGCGTCACTTGGGTAATGTAATAGCTTCCACTCAGGTTCATTAACATGAACAGAGGTTTTAACAAGTTATGAGTTAAATGATTACTATTACCTAAATACACACATCTTCATTTATTCTCACTTTTTGGAATTGGAATTGAAATCTTACCTATTTCAATCGTGACATTAGTCTGAGAAAGCAGCTTTTAAAAATAATGCATTTTCATCGATTACTGCAAACAATTTCATCTTTTCCATAAATCTACAATAAAGAAAATAACTTCAAAAAAAATTCAAGGCAGCTACATTAAAACTGAAAGGTCAATTCTAACTCTTTCATACAGACCTTTTAAATTCTTTAAGTAACCTTGAGTGTTTCTCACAAATTTAATTCAATTTCCAGCATATTAAAGTCTCCCTTAAAAAAGAAATTTCTTTTAGTTCACAGTTTTGGAAATTTTAGCATGTCTGATATGTTGATTGAATGGAGAACAATAAAAAATGCAATAAATTAATCTGTTTTTTCCCTTCTCTAATGCTGTTGCTTTAGAACTTTCGTAATTTACGCACTAAAATAAGTCAAATACCTTAATAATTAATCCATCCTCCATTGTTCCTTATAACCAAGAGTAAATGCTCTGGCATTGATTCCACCACTCTGCGGCACAAAGGTGCTCCAATGTCATCCCATGCCACCTCAACTGCTTCCCATAGTAAATCTTTACTCAATTAACTTTACCAAGTTTGCACACCATACAGCCCCAAATATTCCCTTAAGATCTGGGTTTCTTGCAGGCCATGCAAACTGTAGAACATTGTTCTTGGAGAACCAAGTTTTTTTCTGCTTGCAGGTATGAATGCACGAGTTGTCCTATTTATGGTTTGAATAATTTACATGAACATCACTGAAGTCTTCAGGAAAGAGATACTTAACTGATACACTAGTATAATGATAAGATTTTGGAACATTTCAATTTAAAATCTGTGCAGGCAGATGATAAAATGGCAAAAACGTGAAAATCTCATGGAATTATACATACTATATAGGAATAGATAATACAAAGATATTCTCACCTGCTGAAATATGAAATCTTCAGGAAACAAGATTTTCACCAAAGGTAGCATGACATTCTCCAGTATACTCAAGTATGGATGGAAAATTGGCCACTTCTTCCCCTCTGCATAACATAGTGGGGATGGAATCTTGTATTCTTTGGCCTCACAGTTCCATTGGATGAAGAGAATATCTTCTTGTTGCTGTAGACAATTCTCCTGAATGCCACATCTTCATTCTCGTATCGCCTTGCAAAATCGAGAGGTGCAGTTTTATGGAAATCCAACAGAATTTCTTTAAGGCTGACTTCTGGCCCTGCTAAACGTAGCTGCTGGCAAACTGTTTGTGGGCTCACATCTATGCCAACTGCATTTCTCATCTCTTTAGCGTTCGAGAAAGGATGCTTCTTGACACACTCCACAATACACTGGTCCTCTTCCAAAGTTATAGCTTTAGATCTCCCTGTCCCCGCCTTCCTATTCACATTCTGCTCTTCCTCCCATCTCTACTTTAGATTTAAAATTGTAACATGGGAGACATTTAATTTCTGCACAATCTTTCTTGCTGATACCTCTGCCATAAGCAATCCCACTGCTCACTATTGAAAATTTAAATCGAAAGGGTGACTAGCATATTGCATGTGTTTGGAACTTTGGGAGGATGCTTTGAATTGTTTGTTTTTTCCCTTAAAATAGTAATCACAGAAAGATCTTTGCAGATAAAATTAGACCTTGGGAAAATTCGAATTATAATGTAATGTTAACAATATTTAGGTGTATCTTTTCGTGGTGAATTTGTTTCGCTATATTTTGCTTTTAAAATGAATTACATAAACTGTATTAGGTTATACTAAATAAATCAATTTACAATAAAAATGGAAAAGATAGGAAATGTTGACTATAGTAAACTGTTGTATTCATAGAGTTCCTCGTTAATAATTGTTTCCTTTGTTTACACAGTTTTCTATGCTTTATTATTACCGTCAATGAAAAATCACCTCTCGGTATTATAACATGGTAGAATTGGTGGTGAAACATGGTGGTCATTGGAATTTTAAGCATATTTGTCTGAGATATCGTCTAAATTTGACAAATAAGTAGTTCCACTGATAGTAGCTATATCCAGGAAAAAATAGAAAACACAGAAGGTGACTGAATGGGTTCTGCTTTAAGAATAGCTTGTTGCTCCTGCTCAAAGTAATCTACTGGGTGATGAGGAACTTAAGTATTGTCACTACCTCTTGGATATTAAAACATCTGAATTATAAGACGACCTACACTTTCAGTTGCAGAAATTGTGTGAGTATATATTGTATTAAAAAACGAAGAAAAAAATCAAAGATTTACTTTCCACAGAATTCTGTGGAAAATTTTCTACGTTTCTTTAAAATGAAATTCCACCAGATTTCACTTAGTACTTTTAATTTAGATTTTCTCTTACCAAGGATTAATCCTCTTCAGGTTTTGGGACGTTTCCTCACCAGAGATTTGATCAGAGATCAGAGTTTTCTCTAATTTTCAAATAGCTATTGACAGTGTCAATAAAACAAACATCCGGATAATGCTACTGATAAGATAATGATACACAAAAGCAATGTGAACCATTAACTCATAATGACCATACAGGGTGTCAGCAATCGGAATATGCACAATTAATTGACACTGAAGTTTTGTGACAAATTTAAGCTGGGGAACGAACTCATAGCACTGGTTTTTTAGTCTTAAAAAATAATTTTCGCCTTTAAATCAGGAAATGTATGGTTCTGGTATTTAATTTTATGGGGTGGCAAATTATGTTTGCGCCAGGGTGGCAGATAGACTAGGCGCGGCTCTGCACAGGCTCATCAGGAGGTGCTCCTTGTACACCATAAACATAATACCTTAGAGGTACCTTGGTTAACGACGTTAATCCGTTTCGGGATAAAAGTCGTTGACTAGTAATAGTAGTGATAGTATTGTTTAAAGTGCTTCGACAGCTGAGGTCATTTCGCACGTAGGCTCTCACCGGGAATCGAACCCGGGATCGCTTTCGCCGAAGTCGAACGCGTTGCCCACGTGGCTATCCGGGAGCCCAGTCGTTGACTAAAACCGTCGTTATCCAAGGTGCAATTTACCTCAATCATACAACATATCAAATATGCAAATAAAACTTATTTAAATGTTATGAAACTATGAAGAAAATATCTTATTCTTATATTTTATAAAAGTAAAAGTGATAGAAAGAGTTTTCAATAGTCAACCATGGCGTCGTCAACCAAAGCCAGTGTCGCTATCCAAGATATTTTCGCATTTTCCACTCGTCGTCAACAGAATATGTTGTTAATTAATGCTGCCGTTTACCAAGGTACCACTTTAATTATAATCACGTCTATATTGATCGTATTTAAGTCCTACGAGGCCACCGTTACAATCTCGGAAATTAACGAACAAACACAACCACGTCCTAAACAGGATTCAAAATCGGGAAAGGGACGCGAGATTTCGTTTCGCACAGCAATGGAGAGACAAAAGAGGTGAAAAAGCGAAACAGAGAGAAAAGCGAAAAAGGAGATCCTTGGGAACGCAGCCCTCTGTCACGGGGATTGCATGAAGATGAGGAGGAAAAGGGCGGATTGACAAGTGCTTTTTCAACCCCATCGCTTCCCCACTGTCATCTCATCCACTCAGTCCCGTGGCGCATGAATGACGACGCCCGTGACGCAATAGAGTTCGCGCGTCACAATACACTTTTCACGCAGTTCTTCGCTCGGTCATTCTGTCTCCCACGGGGCGTGAACTCTGACCTCAAGCCGTCCCAAACTTATTCTCGCCCGAAAAGGGATGGAAGTGAGAAAAGAATGTTTCCTCGTGAGGCTTTGTTCAATGTTGTCGGTGTGTGTACTCAACGAGTACAGGAGCAATATTAGTCGAGAATGGAAAAAATGGGAAAAGTCCTGAGCGAATACAGTGGTACCTTGGTTTATGAGGATAAGTTGTTTCGGAGTCACCTTTGCTAGTCAAAAGGTGATTTCACATTGTGTCCCAACTCGTACAACATACTGTACAGTACAGTTGGTTAAGGACGGTAATCCGTTCCATGATTGTCGTTAATGGAAATCGTCAGTATCCAAGGCGCGAATCCGCAGTTCATATCAAATATGAAGATAAAACAGTTTTAAATGTCATTAAAATATGTTACATATAATTTATACGATCATATTAGCAACTAAAAGTTATAATTAATAAAGTGAGTAGTCCTGAAAACACCAGCATGGGCTTGTTCTGCATTTAGCATTCTGGCTTAGTGAGGAAAGCAAGGACACATTACCTCACTCTTCATCTTGCCTAGTAAGCCTCATTTCCCTCTCCTACCTCTTCGTAACTGATGTTAGAGGGGATGAGGTCCTAACCGGCCTTCGGGCTGAATGCTTAACAGACAGACATGAAACAGTCGATCTTCACCAGAAAGCGTCGCAAACCAAAGATTGCGTTGTTATCCGAGACGGGTTTTGATCACAGCCGTCCTTAAGCAAGGTATCACTGTAGTACCTCGGCTTACGTACATAATACATATACATAATTTGTCCTACTTAGTTTATAGTTCGTAATTTGAAACCGTTGTCTTGTAGCGCATTTTTCCATTGAATCTTTGGTTTGCTTCTCAAAATTAAGTTCGCATCCTGTGGTCAAAATGGAGTAAGAAAAACGTTTGTATGCACCTATAGCGGTTCGTAAGCCGAGGCACAAATACATACGCATCTATGTTTAGTCACCAGCCCGAAAGCTGGTTGGATTTTCACCCTCTCTGCAATTGCCTCAAAAACAACGGAGAGGGGATGAGGCTCACTAGACATGATGGGGAGTGAGGTAAATGTATCATGCCTTTCTCACTGAGCTGGAAAGCTATGAATGGAACAAGTCCAAATTAGCGCAGCACAGTGACCCAATAAACAATACTTTTCTAAGTACAAAATAAAAAAATAACAAGATGAATACCGTTATTCATCATCATTCGTAAAACAGTACCTTCTTTATGAAAGCCATGAAGAGGATAGATACGAAATTGAAGGAAAAATACATTTTTCTACACATTATTCCAAAACACTTCAGGAATATTTCATTCATCAAGATAGAAAAGCATTAAAATAATACCTTAAGGGAAAAATTTATTGGTAAGATGGGCATATACCGAAGTATATGAAAGTGCTAAACAATTGATAATTTGGTAGATATCGTAAGCTGTAATAATGTTTGCTATCAGAATGCTATCTGACCACTAATGAAATTTAGTTACCTTGCATTTGAATAGAACCTTCCGGAGCACAGTTAATTTCTTAGAAATAAGCTAGCACCCAAGTCCTAGTCCCTTAAGAGTTCCATGATGAGGGTTGCGAATGCTCTATATTTAAAAAGTTCAATTTTAAATTCAATAGGAAAAAAGGACTTGTACGAAGTCTTGAAGCAAATCAAGCTCGGGCATTCCGCTTTCTGGAGTGCTCTAGCTATTTAGCTATCTTACCTACAAAATTACTCAAACGGCACGTCTGGATGTTCTGGCAAGATAACTTAATGGCTAAAGCAGCCGCCCGGATAGCGGTAGACGCTGTTTCTAGCTACGGTCCTGTCAGACCTTTTTCACTTCCGTTTCTCTTCACACTTTCGAGCAAAATTACGCATCCGCTTTCCATAAATTCATTGTTTATAAAATATATCAAAGAAAGGTGTAACAGGGAACTGCAAAATGAAGTACGAGATATTGCTCCTATCGCTGGACTAAATTTAATGAGTTGAAAGTGGACTATATTGAGAAATAAATTTGAAAGAAGTTAAAAAAATGCGTTTTATTGCCTAACGCAGGTACTTATCAGACAGCCCTCGTACCGAACTAAAAATACATTTTAGAGAGTGAAATTTTAACGTTCTGTCATTAACATTTCCTTTGCTATCATTGAGCAGCGTATTATTCTCCATATTGTGCGTGTAGCTTAAGAAGAAAAATAAAAATACGCGCAAAAGTGGGGCTCACGTAACTCAAATTCTAGTCTTTATATTTGTGGTCATCTTTTCCATTTGATGCCAGTAGTGCTGCATTTCCTTATAATAGGGTATTAAAATTAATGAAAACCATCAAATGGTTTTGTAAAAAACGTTGCGGCTTCGGAATGAGTAAAGGGCACTACAGGCGTGGCCTTGATCTCTCAGTTAAGTAATATTTGGCCTTCGATCGGGCAAAGTTTGTGTAACCTTGATTTGGATATTCAATCCATTTAGAGTATCCGAACAACGTTTCAAAGGCTTCCCGCTAGTTCTATAGGGCGACGGACTTCAAACTGAAATGGCACACGAAGGATGCTCGTGTGCCACAGTTACGCAGATAGCTTTAAGATTACAGATACTCGTATCTTCAACTCTAATACATTCTTTCTATCGTGAAATTCCTGCCTGACGGAGCATAAATGATACATTCCTTTTTTGTAGTTTTAGAAAATACGAGTATATCATTAATGATTCCAATGCTATCTTGGGATAGCCACGTGGATGATATGAAAGATTCCGTTCAATTATAATCACGTAAACCTGATATAGTATGATCGTAGTGTTTATATATTGCTGTCATGGCAGACAGTATTCAATACTTATTCGAAGCGAAGTGAAGCGAAGATGAAGAACTAACGGGCAATTTGTTTGAAACACATAACAGAAGTGGGTTATTGTAATAATAATGGCAATTCTACATCATTTGATATTACTCATTATAATTCAATAATATGTCAACAGCGATGAATTTTTTTCAGAAGTTTTGCACTCGTTAAATCCTTTGGAGCGTTTTTATTGGTTAGATTTCAGGTGAGTGTAAACTGAGAAAACTCCAAGGAAAAAGAAAAGATTTTGTTTTTTCATAAAATTTTAACATGCAATGACTTTGTCACTTGCTAAATTGCGTGGACTATCCTGCGAATATTAAATATTTTTCAGTCACAAAGTGACGTGAGAGTGATGAAGCACGATGAAGGGAAGTCTCATTCATTTACACCTAAGCTGTGCCCCTTTGCATAGTTAATCCAAAATCATCCTTTATATTCAATTGATAATAAAAGCCAGGTGCTTCTTTCTAAGTGAAACAATGAAAATTTGCCTTTGGCGTCAAATTTAAAAAATATTTTGAAACATATTAGCTTAAGGGGGGTAATGAAATATTTTTTACATTCGTTATAAATTGATGCTGGGATGGAGTGCCTGTCGAGTCTTTTTATCTTAATTCGAAGGTTGAATTTAATCCCAAACGGCTGTCATTGGAACTGAAGTTCCGCGGATTGTATTATTTTATCGTAGATTATATTTCATGCTCCGTTCTTTTAATTGTGATGCGGAAATTTAAATTATTTTCGGTGCTCAGGGCTTATGGCCCTAAATAAATGGAAATAACTTGTGGTTTTATCTCTGTCAAATTTATCCAAAAATGTAAACTTGGATCGACAGAATTCGAGACAAGATCTCTGAAGCTGAAGTCACGCTCTAATACAATCGAATTTTCCTATTAATTTCTTGCTAACCGTATTCGTTTCTAATCTAACGTTTTTATTTCAAATGTATTTTCCACCACCCTTCTGTTTTTGTTGTTATATTAAATGTAGATAGTTATACATATTAGGACGGTGAAATTTCTAGGAGTAACTCTCACGAATACCTTAACATGGAGTACCCACATCCATAATACATGTGGAAAGGCACTTAAGAAACTCGGCTTCGTTAAGATAATAGTCGGAGGAAAGAATAAGTTCGGGAGTGATGTTATTTTGCGTAAGACTTCATTTTGAGTATGCGTTTAGTGTATGAAACCCTGCAGAAGGATGTTGTATTCGGGAATTAGAAAACGTACAGCGAAAGGCGATACGTTTTGTAAAGAATTGCTACGATAAATCAATCAGCGTTACTCAAATGCCTCAGGATACAGGATGGAAATCTCTAGAAGTTCGAAGATTTAAACAAAGGATTGATTTACGGGATATATTTAGAGGAAGCAGTTTAAGAGATGTTATAGCCGATATAATACGTCCACCATGTTACATACGCCATTCTGATACTGCGATAAGGGTTAGGGAATTAGATGCTTGAATGAATCGATCGAAGAATTCATTTTTTCGCGAACGTTATGCGAAAGTAATCGATTAGGGTCATGGTGCATCCACCCCCTGCCAAACGCCGAAAAGTGGCTTTCTGGGTATTTTAATAGACATAGACATTGTGTTTACGCTGAGATAACGTCCAAATGTCTTCTTAAGGGTTAATCTAGTGATTATCTTTCCTTACATAAGAGAACTAAAATGTATTTCTGGATATTTCTCTCTTTTTTCATATACGGGATATAGATAGATAGATAGACTCTTTATTGGCGAGGTTAGGTCCAACCTCGTATGTTATTATAATATGTACAGAATATAATTATAACTAAAAGAAAGAATGCGGTGTGGGAAAAAACATTGCAACTGAAGGTTGCCAAAGAAAAGTATTCATGTTGTGTATTTGTGCTAATGTTCATGCGATATTTATATATTTATATTTTATGGTCTTTATACCAAGCTTAGTATAACATTACTTTGGTACTCTTTCAAAGATACACTAAAGAAAGGTATTTAGGATTTAGGAATTACTTTACTCGGACATAACGGCACCATCCAGTGCCACTGTCCTCATAGAGACAGCCGGTTCACAAACAAAGCATATAGAGGCACCACCTTTGAGAGAAACTGCATGAATAGGTAAAAGGAATCACTTAACGCAGGAAACTACTCGCCTAGAAAAATCTAAGAAGGAAACGGGGGTGAAAAACTGGTACGTGTCTGGGACTCGAATCCAGGTCTTCAATCCGCGTGCTGTAATCCAATTGGTCGCGTACGACTTTTTCTCTTCCACTTATTACTAAAAATGCAGTAGTTAGTAGTGATATTTACGTTTATAATTGTGTGTGTTTATTAAATGTCGGGATTACTATTTTGTTTACATTTTTTTTGCATTTAGCACGTTTCACTTCCTATCTCTCTGCCATTTAATCGTTAAGCTATTTTTTATTTCTAATCAATTGGTAATAACGATACTAAAATATTTTATAACCACTAATTTACTTGTTAGCGTTATTATTTAGTCATATTTTATTCTTACGTAGAAAATGGCGTGGATTTTTAGGTTTGTCTACCATTGTCTATGCATCTTTGTTTTTCGATTTAAAAATTTTCCAGCATCTGAAAAATACTGACGCGCAAGTTTATTGATCCTTTATCTCTCGCGGTAATTACTGCTCCTCTGTTCCAGATGCGACCGAGGAATTAGGAAGATTAAAACTTTTATGTGCGGTCGCAAAATTTGCTTGCTCCAAGTAGAGAATTTATGCCGGATAAAGGTTGTGTATTATCTGATTTTCGGAGGAAAATATTTTTACGTCAGAGGTTGCTTCCTCTTTTTGTCTGGATTTCAACTGCTTTAGATTCTGTCGGATCTTTATTCGGTATTTCAGTATAAATTCCTTCTCTCTTCGTCGGTCTTTCTTTTATCTCCTCACTTATATTTGTGTCTTATCACAACTATCACACTTATCACATTTATGTCTTATCACAACCCCCTGCCACACGCCGGAAGGCGGCTTGCAGGGTACTTATGTAGATGTAGATGTAGATCACTTGGATAAGTTTTCTTTGGGCTTTGTTGTACCTTATTATTAAAATAATGGAGCTAAATGTATATTTGTGCATAAGTTTGTCTTCAAAACAAAATTTCGATGAAAAAGAGTGGCAGAACGGATCTAAGTATTTAACAATAATAATAAATGTGTATCGGCGTAAATCAGTATCAGCGGTCGACAGATGGAAAAAAATGGAATAATTGTTAGTTACCTATATATAGGTAACTATCGGACTACCGAAATATATGAAGAATAAAAAATCAACGGACATAAAAAACCTAATATTTTGTTGAACATTCTGGCGTTAGCCTACCCACAGACGTTAGTGATGTGACAGAGAGATTGTTTAATAAATAAATTTTTTTAAACTTACTGCGTCGCAATATTTACAACAAACACTAGGTTTCGTTTAAATAATTGCGTCTTATAATGTAGATTATTATGGAAATTAGGTTCTATTTTCCTTTTTTGTGGTGCGATAAAAGTTTACAGAAATAAATTTAACTTTAGCTACAGTGAATTATTGCATGAATTAGATCATCATAATATTTTGAAGTAATTACTTTACTCTTGTTTAGTATCATCTCCCTTCATTGGAATACGAATTACCCACTAAAATTATTGGATGTGATTCCATTCATTGGTAGGAAGTAAACAATTCCTTTTGTGTACAGAATTCCTTGCTTTGCCATACTCACCCACTAATTGATCTCAAGCGCACCTGTATATAACGTATTTATTCAAGGAAAACGGTCAGGGGTGACTTTGCACGGAAAGGGGTTTGCACCTAGGTAAATTCCAAAGGAAGAACGCACTTCGAAAAGTTTAACGGGACCGAGACTTGAACCCAGGTCTCCCAATTTTCTGTACCAGTTTATTCCTCAGAGTTGATACGTCCCTTTCTTTGATGGCCTCGTCCAGCAGCAATTTCCAGGTCTTCCTCTCCCTCTGTTGCCACTTCCATTGCGATTATGTACAATCTTTATCATTGTGCTTTCATAATCATCTCTTAACATCGATTCTTCGACTTATAGTAGTATTGTTAAAAGTGCTTCGGCAGCTTAGGTCATTTCGCACGAAAGCCCCCACCGGGAATCAAACCCGGGGCCGCTTTCACCGAAGTTGAACTCGTTGCCCACTTAGCTATCCGGGAGCCTCTTCGAGTCATAAAAAATTATTCTATCAAAACCAAACGGTCATTAATATTATTATATATTTTTGGATTATTTTTGTGTTCTATTACTCTCTAAAGTATTAGAAATGGAATTTTGTGGATTACGATAAGAATTTCACGATTCCAAAAGAAATCGCAATCGAAATCCCAATTTTTGAGGTCACAGCTACTTTTTCATGACGAAGAACTACGTAATCGTCCTTCGTGAGCTGAGAATGAGAATGTTATTGACGCGGTGGTCACGACATAAGTTCTTTAGGGTCATCGCTGAAATGGTTTTTGGAGTAAGGTGGGTAGCATGTAGGACAGAGAGAAAGAGAAGGGTAGCAAAGGGTCGGAAGATTTATTGCTGCATTTAAGAAACTTGTGAGTCCAAAACAGGCATATCATACCTCGCTGATTTATAGATTAATCCTGTGGACTTACTGGAAGGTATGGACGCTTTTGTGTCATTTGGAATGGCCTTTTCAAGATATATTTTGTATCGAATATGCTTAGAAGAAAGCTAATTCGGCACTGTTTTTATTGCTGATCAAAGACGTGCCACTTCGCCATTGTCGCCGAACGGGATCGCGTTCTTCATCCCCAAAATTTCTTTCGTCTTAGTCAGCAGATAATCATCTAAAGCTGGGACAGTGATGTTATATCGCGCAATATTTTTTTTATATCTTCCTTTCCTTGTCAGTTTCGAGATCTTTGCATTAAAGATGTCACTTTACTTATGGTGGATCGTATCTTGTAATCTATTTTCAAATTTTTCCAATTTATATTAACACTGTAGCCCAGTCAATATTTTTTCATCTTTGGACAGAAAAAAATGTAAAATTTAAGTGGTAATATA
>KZ308312.1:1851381-1865971 GCA_000376725.2 Ladona fulva
TGTGCATGAATTATTTATCCTCGGCCCTTCTTTATTGAATGCCAGGGCGGTT
Organism: Ladona fulva; assembly: GCA_000376725.2. Taxonomy (NCBI): domain Eukaryota; kingdom Metazoa; phylum Arthropoda; class Insecta; order Odonata; family Libellulidae; genus Ladona; species Ladona fulva. The sequence goes on from KZ308312.1 coordinate 1,851,434, forward strand.
GCTTGATGGATTCTTTGATTGATGCCGACGCGAGGAGTAATAACGGGTATAACGTCATTTTTAATGGAACGCCAGGGAGACGAAAGAGTGATTTCCATTGTAGCCCGGTTTTTGTCGCCGTACATTGATAAATGGTAGGTGAGACTTTTATGATCGCTAATAGCAATTTAAATCAGTCCCGTAATCCCTCGATGAAAATACATGTCACGCTTATCCTATTGGGAAATTGATTCACGATTTACCTATTTGAATGACAATGAATCTAAATCAGCTCCTTAGCCCCTGTGTTAGTTTTGATATCTTTCTTCTTAACCGTTTACTATCCCTTATTGGTCATGTCAATATCATCTCATTGAGTTTCGTATTTTAAAGTTTTTGAGCACCTTAGCATCTTTAAATGTTATTTTTCTAATGTTGATCTTTTAATAGTAAAACTTGGAGCATGCTGCACAATTTGTGGTTCTTTTAGTTAAAATCAGTTCATGGAGACTTTTTTATTGTAGTCATACATAATGTTATAATAACCCACCTTAAAGTGAAGATTAACTGTATGTTTAATTTCCTCGAATAATGTTCTACTGTTTCAAAAACAGTGCTTGTACTAACCTAGGACTCCCAGGTAGCCAAGTGGGCAACGCGTTCGACTTCGCTGAAAGTGGTCCCGGGTTCGATTCCCGGTGGAAGCGAAATGACCCTAGCAGTCGGAAGACTTATTAATAATACTAGTACCGTAGTAACTTGCTTTTATTTCGGAGCTTTCCATAGTAGCATAGGAGTAGCTTTGGTAGTAGTGGTAATTTTGTTGTAGTAGCGAATTTTGAAGTACCTCGCGATCTGCCTATATAACTAAAATGCTGGCCTGAGAAGAGGAAAGCTTAGAAAAAGTGGTTAGTGAGATATTCACGAATTAGTCATCTATAAAGGTACAGAAAATTTGGTATTGGGTGGCAGAAAGCTTTGTTTTAAAACAAATCTCAGCAAAATGGTTCTTTCTGTGCTTCGACAGCCGAGGTCATTATGCACGTTGGCCCCCACCGGGAATCGAACCCAGGACCGCTTTCACCGAACCGATGTCGAACGCGTTGCCGACTTAGCTATCCGGGAGCTCAGGAGTAACTGTCTTGATACTATTTTCCTCATAAGTAGTTATTTGTGCTGTAATTGCTTAAGATTCTGGAAACGTTCGTATCCAATAAAGGGAAACGGATTTTGCGTAGCAGGAAATACAAATATTAATATAGACGAAGGATGAATTGTGTAGCTTGCGGCTATAGTGTACAAAAAGTGCTTTGAGTAAAACAGCAAAGTACCAAATTTATTTTTTAGTTTTGTGATATCTCTCGTGACTTAATGTAGCGATACCTCGGCTGAAATTTATTATTTCTAATGAATATTTTGTCTTATGTGAATTTTTTTCGTTGTTTTGTTTTTCTGGACTTCGCTTTCGAATACGGCTAAAGATTCCGCTGAAGTATGTTTTTGAAAGCTCGAAAATATTTGAGAATACAAAGGCTTTTTATTACGCGTGAACAAAAAATTTCAAATTGTGTTCATTTCCCTTTTCTGAGCGGTAGTTTTGGTCAACTTTTTTGTGTTTATTTTGTTATTTGGGAACGCATTGGTAATTTCTTCGCGGCCATGTCTCATCAAAGAGCTAATTGCTGAATAAATAAATTTTCGAAGAAAAATTTTTTTCCGTATTCGAAATATCATAGTGGCTACATAGAAAAAGTTACTGTTTTGATCCTTACGTCATTTACTTTCATTGCCTTCGGATTGAAATAATTCCCTTGAAAACAGTGAAATCTTTGTGGTTAGGAATTGGATATATCGGCAAATGAGGATGAATTATAAATAATTATAAATTATCTATTATTTCTCACCGAGGTAAGCATAGAAGGACAGAGACAGGCAATCGTCCCTTTGGTGTAAGTTGGGTGGCCCACATTCAGGCGCCGGGGTCTATGCTGTATCGTCACGCATGGTATGCTATATTTTCATGCTTATGTAATAAATGATTGACTTTAATTTAATTAGAAATTTAAAAGAATTACGTCATATTAATAAGTAAGCTTGACATAGCGTTAATTAGAATGTGCAAAACCTAAAAAATTATTATTATTTGCTATGTTCTTCATTAATTTACTCTTCACAACGTTAGGAAGAAAAAATTAATAATCTTTTAATTCATTAAGAAAAACCTTTTTTTGCATTCCTTCCGCCAATCCATAATTTATCAGGGTAAGAATAAAAATAACGCATCGGAAAAATAGCTTGGGAAGAGATAGATAAGATATCAGCGTAAAAGAGGAAACTGGTCAATTAGAACTCTCCGAAGAGTTCCTCCGATATCTCTGGTTTCTTTACCGAAGTCTTCATAAAAATATTTTATTCGTCAAGTAGGATAATGCAGCAAATGATCCTAAGCATTTAGACTTTCGTGTTTACAGGATTATTCCGATCCTGAAGTTATATCCAAAAATAGATCTAATTTGAGTTACTCAAAAAACTGGAAAAACCTAATTTCCAAAATGGAAATGTTCCATTTTAATTTAAAGGCGGTAATCTCTTTTTAATTGGCATACCCTGTGATGAAAAGTTTGCCCTGGGAAAATATTTTTATTGCTGCATTGTTAATGGAACTTTTAAAATTGTATAATGGAACTTTCAAGATTGTATAGCTCTTCTGTTGTATGTTTGAGTAAACAAAGGCTACGCATGTAATCTAATTTAAATGAAATTTCTTGTTTTTCTCCTATTGGTAATAACCAATTATAAAGTAGATAAAATCGGAATGTTTCTTTTAGTGGTTTTGTTATTCCTGGAATCAATCTAATTTTTACAAATTTCCCTATTTCCCAAAGTTCGGAGAGAGTGTAATTTGAATACGACTGCCATCTATGCGGCAGCAGTTTTAATCATCTCCTTCGTGTTGTATTTTATAGAGCTTTATTAACTCTCAAGATTAAGTTAGTTAGTTTTCAATATTTGTGTTAATTTAGGGTTTTAATTTTCCTATACGGAAGTGAAAAATGGGACTGGGAATGCCACATTGGGACTTAAATCGGTGGAGACCTCATATGGGCTCTCGGATAGCCAAGTGGGCAACGCGTTCGACTTCCGTGAAAGCTATCCCTGGTTTGATCCCCAGTTGGGGCCCACGTGCAAAATGCTGTCGAAGCACTTTTAACAATTCTACTGCTTTTAATCAAATCCATATCTTATATTTTCCGGTTCTAACCAGTAGATGAGCCAAGAGCTAGAAACAAGTTTCGGCCACATGGACATTTTCCCCTTCCGTTTATCCTTTTGTTTTAAGGTGCGCGACTCATCGTCCTGAGTAATCTTTCCGTGTTCCTTATTGTTATTTCCCTCAACTTAAACTTTCAAGTATTTTCTGGAATATCTGAAAATTTTTTACAAGAAGGAAAAGCATTTAGGTGACTTTACATTTAAAGGCGTTCACCTTGGAAAATTCCCTAGGAGAAACGGACATAAAAAAAAGTCAGACGGGACGAACTCACGCGCCCTTTTCTACGAAGTCTGCCTAATAAATTAATAATGCACATCAGTATGTTTTGAACGGTTAGCTTAGCGACCCTGAGAATTTTTTNTTTTGTTATTCCTGGAATAAATCTAATTTCTACAAAATTCCGATCTTACAACGTTTGGTGAGAGTGTAGTTTGAATACGACTGCCTTCTATGCGGCAGCAATTTTAATCATTTCCTTTATATCATCTGCTATATTTTATAGAGCTTTATTAACTCGCAAGATTAAGTTAGTTAGTTTTCAATATTTGTGCTAATTTAGGGTTTTCATTTCCCTATATGGAAGTGAAAAATGGTGCTGCCACATTAGGACTTAAACTCATACCGGGGCTCCCGGATAGCCAAGTGGGCAATACGTCCGACTTCGGTGAAAGCTTTCCCTGGTTTGATCCCCGGTTGGGGCCCACATGCGAAGTGCCCCCAGCTGTCGAAGCACTTATAACAATTCTACTACTTTTACTCAAACCAAAAAAGTCAGACGGGACGGGATGAACTCACGCGCCCTTTTCTACGAAGTCTGCCTAATGCATTAATAATGCAGATCAGTATGTTTTGAATGGTTAGCTTAGCGACCCTGAGAATTTTTTCAAGAAATTTCGACTTTTTCAAACTCATCAACCACCGTTTTCGTCAGAGCGCATCACAAAGCTAACATTGTCTTCGTTACAATTTTAAACTGTTATATGCTTTCCTAGAAGATTTATTAATTTGCTGATGTAATGTATAGTCGAATCCTCAATGTACCTGTTAAAATGTGGCGTAAGTTGAGTATAGTGTCAACACGAGCTCACTCGTCGTCGACAAGACGTGAATATTGGAGCAGGAAACGTGAGAGCTTTTTCTGAACCGCTTAACTCGAGTTCGCCATACTTTCCTCTTCTTGCTCGAGATTCCCATCATCTGACGTCATTACTCAAGACCAAACCACCGGACGCTATTTAAGCAGTTCAAATGGAGGCTTCTCTTGACGATATCGACCTCGCTGCACGCCGATGCAGAATCCTGCTGCACGGGCGTGGTTAATGATAAGTCGGCACACAATATGGGGTTATTATTTCCTATACGGTAATTGTGGAGTTCAAGATAAAGTGAAATGCAGTGTGCTACATTAATGACCGAAGCCATTTAATCGATTACTTCGCGATCGCGAATCTTTCACATATAAGTGAATTATATATATTCGACTGAGAATATATATTATATACATATTCGATTGTGATTAAATTTTCCAATGCTCTGCTTTAGGAGGAGTTAATTTATAGAAGGCCAGGTTTATTACTCTTCTTTTTATTCTCTCGTCAGAAAATCAGCTGTTACCTAGTAGTAGTAGTATTGTTAAAAGTGCTTCGACAACTTAGGTCATTTCGCACGTAGGCCCCCACCGGGAATCGAACCCGGGAACGCTTTCACCGAAGTCGAACGCGTTGCCCACTTGGCTATCCGGGAGCCCCAGCTGTTACCTTTGTAGCCAGGATCAACCATTTGAGAAATTGTATCGAAACTGTTTCTATAGAGTCTGTGTTCAGAGACTTCAAACAGGATCGTGGGATTCGGGAATCGATGGTTGAGCGCTATTTTGCCCAATGTTTTCCTTAATTTAACTCAAATGTAGGAATTAGGGTTAGATGCAAGAAGGGACTAAGAGGTCTCGATCTCGACTCTCAATTAAGTCGTTTTATTACTAGTATAATAGTTATCATTATCATCATCATCACTTTCAATACTCTAATTATATGGTAATTTAGTAATATAGCAAGTAGAAAAAAAAATTAATTTGGCTGAGAAAGGGGCCCACCATTTTGTTAGGTAAAATCTGCATAGACTTAATTTTTGTTTGAGAGATGTTTGACTTTTTNAAAATACAAGTAAATATTCTAAAAGAGCTACCTCGCTCATAGACTGGCACGTGAAAGTTTACATCAACTGTTTGCCCAGTTTTTGTTCTTTTATGCGTGAGCGATCAGAATGTAGAAAAGGTATATATTTATTTGACCTTTGTTCGTATAAAACTGTTCTCTTTTTAACATAAAACTAATTATGCTGATGATGTGTGATGCTGAATAATGACATTCGTCTTGACCACTCCTGTGGCAGAAAGCCACCTAAGGGCAAAAACAAAGGATATACAAAAGTCAAACGTATCCTTATACTTTGTCGCGGTGAAACAAAAATAACAATATGATATCATTTAGAATTATACAATATATGTACTGTTTTATATCACAATATACAATTGTATTACAATGTCCAAAGATACTCATAATATAAACTTTTACATTGGTGTAGACTCGGTGCATTTCCTATACAGTTATGTAGGTAATGACGGTAATATAGTATTCCACAGACTGATGACAGAAAAAATGAAAGATCTTTGGAAAGCGTTAGTGTTGTGTGGGGAATAGTAAAAGTTATCATCGGGAGTCCTTGTGTTCGGGCGGTAGCTGAGAGAAGGTCTACATTTTAAGTTATCAAGTAGATAGAAGGGAATTTTATTTTTGAGGATAGAGTAAATGAATGTACCCAAAGAGTATTTTTCTTCTTAAATGAGCTAAAATTATCATTATTATTTTAAAGAAAGCAAATACCGATGAGGTAATTCAGTTCTCCATGCCGTTTCTATCATTAGTGTGTCTCAACTTACGAAATAAAAAGTTATCCTAAAATGTTAAGGAAGAGTGAAGGGAAACGCCTCATTTCACCCTAAGAATGTTCTTTTTATCAATGGATTATTGTTGCTGTGTCCATCATTAGTTTAAGCACCTTATCCTATTAATGTCCTTGATAAAGTTTGTGTTTCTATCGGTTATCCGAAGGAATAGTGTGTTCGTCTTTGTTGATTAAGATCTCGGGTTCGATTCCAGGTTTGGAACCATGTGCTAAATTACCTTACCGGTCGAAGCAATATTGAAAGTACTACAGCTAACGGTTTGCGAATGGTTTTCGGGTATCAATAAATTTAAATGTTGACCATAATTAGGCTTACCTTTTTAAACGTATGATCTCGGCCAATTACGAGGGCCGTTCAATAACTCCTTAGAAAAAGATAGAAAAACAAATTATTTTGTGTAGATTTATTTTTAATTTTTCAACATAACCCTCCTTTAACTCTATACACTTTTCCAAGCGTTTCTCCAACTTTTTTAAGCCGTCCAAAAAGTAGGATTTCGGAAGATCCTCAAAATAGGCATCTGTTTGGGCGATGACCTCCTCGTTTGACGTGAAACGTTGTCCGCCGAGACATTATTTCCTGTTTGCAAACAATACAAAGTCACTGGGGGTCAAATACGGTGGATCTTGTAATGATTCGAACTTTGATTCCATAATTGTGGCCATCGAAACTGCGCAGGTGTGCACCCTTGCATTGTCTTAACGGAAAAGGATATTTTTATGTTTTGTTTTGTTCACCCAATTTGACGGGAAAAGGACGGAAAATGCGGAGATTTCCACGACAGAAATATTTCATTTATTACGAATTGTGTAACAAAAATTGACGAAGTCCACAAATCAGAAATATACTTATGCGATCGGTTTCGAAATAATAAACTTCATCTGCCAACACGGAGCTGGTAGGAGACAATATTTAGGTATAAATACCAGCTCCGTGTTAACAGACGAAGAGGTTGTTGTTTCCATGATATATTTTCCGGGATTCCACCGCGATGTACGTAGCAGCAGCGACGACGTTTCGCCTACGTTGCAGTAGGCTTCTTCAGTTATTGAAGAAGACTATTGCAGAAGGTACAGAAGAGGTTGTTATTTCGAAACCGGTCGCATAAGTGTTATTTTCTAATTTGTCGCTATTGTCAAATTTTGTTGCATAATTCTTAATAAATTATGGAGATGTTTCACCAAGTATCGCTAGATATGTTTTGTAGAAATACTTTAAACGCAAATTTTCAATAAGCCATGACGATGCACGCATTTAAAGCACTTAAAAAGCATATGAAACTAACTCAGCTTGAGTTTTAAGGCAACGTCCCGTTTTCGTCCCGATTTTACGTAATTTTGACTTTGTTAAGTCGTCTTTTCTGACTGTGAGGATATGGTAACCATAGCAATAATTGGAGAAAACTGTCTGAACGTCGACCGCCGTAACACTTTTATTGCCCAGCGTTTATTTTCCTCTATCAGCGAGTCTAAATATTTCTTTCGAAAGTTTTCCTTCCGTCCCATATACCGGCGCTTACTCTTAAGATAAATAGCGCAGGAATTCGGTGTTTCCGGGAGTCATAAAAAAGCTTAAAACTTAGGTTCCGGAAATATAGATCTGGGGCAAATAAACGACCGATTTTCCTTTGAGCAACCCGATCTTCGCCCTGTACTTCTATTTACTTACCCTCACTACATAAACCTTTGGTGATTCCTTCCGAGGAGGGATCTCCAAGTTTTTACCGATACGTATGTATAGTAAGAGCAGCAGAAGAGACGTGCGCCCCAAGCCTCGTTGTTTGTTGTCCGTTGCGATAAGTTTGCTTTCCCTGCAATAAAACGAGGGGGATTTCCAACGCTTTGACAAACCGCAGGATCTCACGTTAATTCCCGCCCCCTCAGTCAGCGCCCATTCCGACCGCGGATTTAGCTGGCCCGAGGTGTCGCAAGCAATCACAGGACTCCCGCAAACATCCACGAATAGACGCTCCGACATTTTGTTCGTCCGATGCGTGGGACCTTTTCAACGAAAACTGTTTGTCGGTGTAAACGGGTACCGTACAGGGAGGTCCAAATTTGCCTGTACGGTAATACCCCAAAATGCCGGGATTCAAACCGCTCTGATTTCATCCGTGTACAGTATTCAGCGATCCTGCTACCATATCTTTATGAATGCAGTATTTATTATTAGTCTTTTGGTACGGGATAAAGAAAGGTGTTTTTTATCTCAGTCTTATTCATGGCTGTGATGGTATGAAAGCTACTGATGTATGAGTTATGCTGAATAATTTCATTAGTTAAGGATTCTCCTTATGAAATGTTACGAAAAGTGTTACTCGTAGAGTCATTGTGTTTCACTAACGTGTGCTTTCTTCTGCTTATAGTATTCTGGCTGAGTGAGGAAAGCAAGGGTAAACTACCTCACTCCTCACTTTGCCTACTAAGCCTCATTTCCCTCTCCTGGCTGTTCGTAGCAGATGGTAGAAGGGGTGAATTCTCAATCGGCCTTCCTAAATACTTTACAGACAGACTGTAATCAGCCCGAAGGTCGGTTTGAATCTCAACCATTCCACCACCAGCCGTGGAGGAGAGGTAGCGTATTAGGCTAGGTGATCGATTTCTAATGGCTAGGTTTCGTTGGTGGCTGTGTTAATATGAATGTTGCCGAGGAATAAGTGTTGATAAACTCATCCTGGTCACCCTTCATCAAAAGTTATAAAAGTGTTTGTATTACAGCACTTACGCAAACATGTTCACACGTTCTGCATTCTCACTCGGTGAAGAATGCTAAAGTAAATACACCTTCATTTTCCCTTACTAAGTCTTGTGACTGCTGCCCAAGGGAGGTTTTTCGAGGGGTTTCCTTTCCATTTAGGGCAATTTCTAGGCATATTACAAGTGCTCCGCTCAATTCATACATTTAATTTAATATGACGTAAATTAAGTATATGTTTAGAGTAAAAATTTTCAAAGTTGCACCCACTGCCGCCAAGTCATGCATCTACTTGCAGTGAAAAAATTGTAATAATCCCTCCATCAGCATAGTGCGAATCATCCCCACTCCTAATATTTTCATCGCTAATGGCTGAGGGGTTGAGGTTTAAATGGGCTCCCAGTTAGCCAAGTTGTTATCGCGTTGGCTTTGCTGAATGTGGTCATAGCTTCGAATCTCAGAGTGAGCACATATGTGTGAAATGACGAGCTAAGGGACGTAGCTAGGATTTGTCCAATGCGGGGGTGGGTGTATAGAACCATGGAGTAAACACTGCCTTGCCTACAACCAAGGGGTAGTAATACTTCCGCCCAAAATCTTATGAAAATATAAATTGATTTAATTCAACATGTATACCCTGCATATCTCCCGCGGTTTGTGTATGGCATAATTGCGAGAGACTATCCTCTCGCATGCTCTTGTTTATTGTTGGCTCTGTTCTCATGAGGGGGGTTGGAACCCCCAAAAACCGCGGCTGCCCCTCTGCCTGAGCTGTTCGTTCACTTTTGATTGCGTTTACTAATTTAGACTGAAAATGGCCGACGGGGTGAGTAATATTCAGTAGTAGTATTGCAAAAAGTGCTTCGACTGCTTTGGTCATTTCGCATATAGGCCCCCACCGGGAATCGAACCCGGGACTGTTTTCGCCGAAGCCAAACGCGTTGCCCACTTGGCTATCCGGGAGCCCGAGTAATATTCAGACATACGCGAAGTATCAACGTTTTTCTATCAGCATTTGTCGTGTTCTTTACTTTTATAATGNTGTAATTTAAATGGAATGAAATAATTATGTGATTTACCCTAATGCAGGTGATCTTCTTCTTTTGCTGACGCTATGAGTGGACAGAGTAGAATCAAGCTCAAGTGTTGATTCGTATGTCTTGAAAGATTTATTGGACCGTGTATGTAAGCAATGAAAGCATAGATGATCGCAACGCTTCGTTACTTTGATCTTTACAACAATTTAGGAGAGCAATTTGCTCACTATAAACCTAGATTTTGTTCACGTTTATATAGTTTGGTACAATGCTGCCAGACGTTCCAGTAACCATTAATGTAACTATTAATAGTTATATCTTTATCATTGGACAGGATTATTCAAGGATAATGCTTGCGAAGAATAGGGGAGATAGCGAGAGAAAAAGTATAGATAGAGAGAATAAGCAATGAAGGGGTAACGGATTACGTGGTGTACATCATACGCGGAAAATAAATTGATTCCAGACTAAATTCACGGAAATAAACGATTTATTGGGGAAATCCATCATGTGAAATGAACGGAAAACTTTGCTTTTATTCCACCGCAATTTTTAATGAAAACAAATGACCAGGTTCGAACGTTTATCGCCATGATTTTATGTGAGCATCACAAGGAATTCGTATGGTCGTAAAAGCTGTTTTTCTCTCCATTTTATCAATTGATTCAATCGCACATTTACCGTAAGCATAAGGTTCCCGAAGCCTTAAAAATTACCCGCAAGGTAGTTAGGTGACTGCATTCAATTAAACGAAATAACTAGTATTGGAAGTGGGTTACTTATATTGGTCAGTTAGATGATTGGCTAAGATCTATAAGCTTTTGGAACAATATGCCCCATCAAAAGAGCGAAAAAATCTATAGAGATAACAAGCGTACAACTTTCCACTTGGCATGGATTGAGTTAAAAGATCAAATCCAGATGAGCTCATTAAATTTGGGATTTACGATAATGGGAAATATGTTTCAATAAAACCAGTCAGTCCCCGTTTCATTATTTTTCGGTGAATAGTTGTATGGTAAACGAAGTATATACTGCCATAAAATATAATAATGATTGTAGGTTGCTGTGTTGTAATACATTTGAGTGATTCTACAATTTGAGTCTACAGAAAGGCTATATTACACTTCATTTGATATTGAAATGAAATGATTATCGTTGTACACTCCTTTTAGGTGAATAGGTAAACATTAGATCTAGTTATTGCTCGTATAATACTCTCGTATGTTTTTATATTTCGAATTTAAATGGCATTTTTTTAAATTGAAAACTTTATCTATACACGTGATAGTCTTTAAAAATAATCATATTCCGGTTTGATGAATACTTAAATTCCGTTAATACTTGTATTACATTGGTACTTAAAAATACATTTATTAACTCTCTATTTTCCAAGTTCTTTTGATCTTTACTACATAATGTTCCGATTTTGTTGAGGAAGAATGTCTAATGTTCAATTGATTTTTTTTTAAATCAGGATTTATAATCAATTGCCGTTGAATTCATTTTATCATTTAAGTAGATTTCGACGAATTGGATAAAAAAATATTTCGTAAAAAGTCATGCGTGGCAGGTATTTGAACCCAAATCTTCCGATGTATATCTTATATTTCCGTTTACACCTTTGGTATTTTCAGTTAGTTGACGATTTCCTCTATGAATCTTCAAATTCATATGAGAAGTGAATACCCTTTGATTTTCTGTTCTGTTATGTTTCTTGTATGAAAACCTTCAAATTCAATTGAAAAATCCTATTTTAGTTCGCATTTTAGTATGTTTTCCATTCGATTCAACCATTATATATAATTTCATTTCAATAGATAAATCGATTTTCAATCATGGTTCATAGGCATCTGTATAGTCGAGTATTTATTGGCTCTAAACGTTTCTCCTCCCTGTTCTTCCTTTATTTCATTATATCAGCCCTTAATTTCCTTGTCTCCCTTCACTTCGTTCCTAATTAACCTCCATTCCCTCGTTCCTCCCCTGCGGAAATTCTCTTCTCCGTCATTTCCGCTACGGTTTTACCACTCTTAACTCTCCCAGAAGTTCGTCCGTGTACAGCACAGTACTGTCCTCGGTTTCCCTCTTTTTCCACTTATTTTCCACCTTATCTTCTATACCTTTACAACCGCAATTCCTTATTAGGATTCAACTCGAGGATACGGAGTGTTGCGGGCGCATGAAGAGTGAATAGCCTTAGAGCTTTCGCTTCCTTTGATGAACTTACGCTTTGTTGTTACGAATTTTCCGCCAATTACTGTTATACAAAAGTTATACAGCTTAATTCTGAAGTGAGATAGTTGTTCCGTCATCTTGTATAGGATGTATGTACTGTATGGTGATTGTAATTTAAATGGAATGAAATAATTATGTGATTTACCCTAATGCAGGTGATCTTCTTCTTTTGCTGATGCTATGAGTGGACAGAGTAGAATCAAGCTCAAGTGTTGATTCGTATGTCTTGAAAGATTCATTGGACCGTGTATGTAAGCAATGAAAGCATAGATGATCGCAACGCTTCATTACTTTGATCTTTACAACAATTTAGGAGAGCAATTTTCTCACTATAAACCTAGATTTTGTTCACGTTTAAATAATTTGGTACAATGCTGCCAGTCGTTCCAGTAACCATTAATGTAACTATTTACCTTATCTATGTGTCATACGAAGCATAACGAGCAGAAAGTATGCATTTTTGTCGTAATACATCAAGAAATTTATAGGTAGTAGTATTTTTAAAAGTGCTGAGATAACTTCGTACAATGTGGGCCCCCACCAAGAACCCTGTACGCGCTTCCCACTTGGCTATCGGGGAGGCAAGAAATGCTTGCATTACTAAAATTACGCATATGATCAGTAAGCCTTGTCAGCAGTTTTTGGAACGATGTGAGTAAACCAACATCAATGCGTAGCTTTGTAAGTTTCTGCTATATTTTTTAATCGTTTTAGGTTTCACCTTTCAAGGCAGTAATCATTTAGCGATCTGAAATAAAAGCGTGCTTTTACTTTCACGAAAAGATATTTATAACAATGATCCACAAAATTTGTTATTCACAGAAAATGTTTTTTCTGTATCAGAATTTGTAATGTACAAAACTGAATTATTACTCCCATTCCATTCTCTTAAATGTTCGGCCCTGAGGTTAGCTACTAGTTGTAGTAATAGTTGTAGATGATCACTGCTTTCCACTTCTCCTCAGTTCTTGCTCTTTCTCTCAGCTCCCTTTACGGTTTGTTGCCGGAATCTCCTAGTTATTGTTGTATGCATTTTCGTCAGATCTTCCAGTACCATTCTTTCATTTCGATAGCCCAGTACTTTGTGTTATCAAGCGGAGTAGTTCATTGTCTCATATTACATTCTTAATCATTATATTTTCCTCGCCAGATCTTTCCATATATGCCTGTTTTCTCCCATTCTTTCGAGGTTCATTCAATCTAATACTTCCCCATTTGCATAAAGAATCATTTCTGGGGCAAAATTTTGCTCGAGATTCTAATACTTATTCTTTATTTCCAAAATAATGAATCACAGTTTTATCATAGTGTTTAATAATGAGGGAAATTGTAATTTAAGAGGTGAAAAGTAACACCTTTCAACCGAGTAACAAATTCACAAAAATAAAAAAATTGAAGAAGAATTGTTTTCCTTGAAATTAATTATAATAGTTTGTTATGGGTTTCCTCCACGAAAATAAATGCATTGTTTTAAATGTTTTCATTAAAAATAGATCCAATAACTTTTTAAAAACAATGTGTTTCACCATTATACCATTTATGTTGAAATGGATTTTATAAAACATGTTAATCTATTGAAATCCATTAATTGTAATTAGAATAGTAAAACTATATGACATATAGAATAGGATATCAGTAATTCAGTGATAACTTGTAAGCAACAAGTCTCATAAGTAATACATCAGTTGTAGTCTGTTAATTAAAAAAAAAATAGAATTGTAACACAAGCTGACCTTGGGGGTCACGATAGTTGATCGGTCAAGAATAAACTTTCTCCTTTAAGTTGCTTCGCCATGTTTGTCTGAATCCGCCCTAATTTAGAACTCTGACTTCCAAAGTTCATGTTCTCAATTTGCCACGAACTTAACTCAGAGAAGACTTAGACACCCTCGTTAGACATTTTACTTGACGGCAACGTAGCTAAAGTACTCACATTACAGTAAAGGGCTTCAGGTGCTCTCGATGCACTATGGTACACTACTTGAAGCGACAGAGTTTGGAGTGACGGTGTTTAAGGTGGTAATGTTGAGATTTTTGACAGCATATTTTTTCTTTAAATTGAAGAACTGATTCTTAGCCCTATAGTTATAATATATACTAAAAATGTTCTTTAAGCAATGATCTTTTTAGGGTCCGGCCTGGTATCTTTATCGTCTTCCACTTAGTATTATGATAAATTTAATGAAACTATCAAATCATATTGACAAAGCTGACCACCAGTAATGAACTAATTATTTTCCCTTATTTTATCTTCGCTCTTTGTACTTTTATTGCCATCTTCATACTTACCGAACCGAACCGAACCGAAATATTTTTATTTCATATTTTTTTCTGTTATATTTTTATGAAAA
>KZ308312.1:1876231-1989535 GCA_000376725.2 Ladona fulva
GAAAAATTAAATTGCTTGTGAAAAAAAACGAGATAAACATTTTTCTAGGTGGAAAATTCCGCTATATGTATGGCAATGCACGTGTGTTGCGTGGTTGCCTAACTTCGATTTTCAGTTGCAAATTTTGCATAAACAAAGGCGCATTGAGTTGAACGGCCGGACACGTGTCTGTTATTTTGGTGCAAGGAAAGTGTCCTGAAATTTTCGTGTAAATCCGTGTTCCACAAACCTGACGTTCTCCTTGTGAGTATAATACCATCGGAATGTCGCAAACGATGTTGGGATAGTTCAATAGAATAACGTCTTTTTTCGTCACCACACCCCTTGGAGAGTCTTTTCTTACATTCTGAAGGTATGGGTACTCCAGGTTGGGAATTTCCGAGCTAAATGATAATGCATGGAAGTTTGGGATGAAAATAAACATAAGAAAAAGTAAACCTGTGAGATTTATAGTAATATTGCGACTTAATTAGGGCAAGATGTACACAATCAAGTCTCTTGTTACATCTAACACTTCGTAATTATGAAATTATAAGAGATAACTTGAAAAAAATGCACAGGAGAAAACTACATACTTTGTGGGTTTAAAAACCTAAGTTTTACGAAGGAAATGAAAGGCAAGCTAACAACCAGGGTTGATGGGGCAATATAGTGGTACCTTGAGATATAAGTTTAATTCGCTCCGTGTCCGAGCTCTTAAGTCAAAATCATTCTCGTATCTCAATTCAGTTTTAACTAATTAACTGTATCTACAAAAAAACATAATTAAAACAACACGACAGAAATGCTTCTGCGGCGAGGTAAACACGTGAATCGAACGGGCAAGATTCGCAAATCTGAGCGGTAGCTTGCGACCACAACTGGCTAGTATCTCAAATTTTGAGTCGTAAGTCAGGCAAACACTAAACCTAGTGACGACTCGTATCTCAAAAAACCCGTCTGTTGGGACTCTTGTATCTCAAGGTACCGCACTACTCGAACAGGTGGATCAATTCCCTTGCCTGAATAGCGTTCTTTTTTGAGTGAAATGTGCACTTACTATGAGAAGTAGCGGTAGCCAGAAAGGGCTTCACAAAGCGGAGTGAGATGATGACGAAATATCTTGAAAAGGTCTCATAAAGATCGGTGAACCCCTGGTTTAAAGTGTTTTGCTGTATGGGTGTGAAACGTGAACCTCAAGATGAGAGGAAATCGAAGGAATGTGGGCCTTTGAGATGTGAGTGTGGCGTAGAACTGAAAAAGTAATTTCATTTGATGGAAAAATAAGAAGTTTGAGCCGGAGAAGGAAGAAAGGGTTTCGAAGCGAATAATAAAGCAAAGGAAATGGTTGGGTCAAATATCGAGAGGAGTTGGGTCGTTGAAGAATTTACTTGGAGCTGGGATACAATTGAAATCTCAGAAGGAAAGATGAAGTAAATATGCTGGATTTTATTAAGGGTGGGATAAATTATCAATGCGTTAAATGAGGAATTTTGTAGGATATTAATCCGGAAGCGAACCGAAACTGAAAAAAAACTATTTTTGCCGAAATGGAAACCTAACGCGAGCTGGAAGAAATTGAAAACCGTTACTCATTCAATCCCGAGTTTTGGCTCCCAAATGTGCCCATTTTACTATATTATAACTAGAGAATGGTTAGTAACTATGTCTTGTAGCTATTTCTTCTTTCGTCTCAAAAATTAGTGTAATTTACCTTGCATGAAAAGAGCGAGAAATGATAAAGAAAATTTTCTGAGGGATATAACATATATTATGTAATTTATATTATACCTCACATATGGTGTGCAAGAAACGGTTCGAATCGGTACAACGTTGGCCAAAGAAACGAAAATGGAATTGAATCTATATTTTTTGCGTTGGAGTGGAGCGAAAATCGGAAAGATAAGTATGAAGGTTCAATGCTCTGGAACTTTTGGGCAAATGAACCTATAGCGAAATCCTCAGGTGCCGGTGGTCTATTTACATACTGTTTAAAAAACATTATTTGCCGGAATAATAGGAAAAATTCGCGAAATTAAACCGCTTCGTCCCGTTTATATTCCTAGATACGTTGTTGTGCATTTTTATCTCTATCAGAGATCGTTAGGAAATGAAATTAAAGAATTATATCGTGCAATGTTGAAAACTCTTTTGAAGTTGAGAAGCCAAAGAGGTTAACGAGTCTCGATGGACTCTCCCGTATATGTGTCGCGCTTAAACTCATGATTCACGGTAGAGGTTCTTAATTAAAAAGCTGCGCACGAACGAAACATAGATTTCCCATTAATGTGTCAACGGTGTTAATTGCTTTTGATTTTGCGCTCATGGTGCTTCCGAGCTCTCTGTAGATACTAAATTGCTTCTCGACGCGGCGTCAAAATATTGCTTATGGTTTGCGCCATTCGCAGCATATTTCTCTTTTGCTGCTTTTCATCATTCTGTGACACCATTTTTAATTGAGGATTCCGATGGTAGTTTCAGGTTTAAGCATTAAATCAGCGATTATTGACAAGCAATTATTGAGCAATACTCAGGCTCAGTTGGTTCGATTTGCTCTTATAGAAATGCATTGCTTATGATATAGTCTTAGAAACTAGCAATTAAAAGTTTTGTCTTTAAATAATTTGAATTTTTTAGTGTACAGTCCTGGCCAAAATTAACGCAACACCTCCACCTTGGCACAGTTAGTTTCTAAATCTCCCGCTTCGTCACGCTACGAGGTGCTGCGTTAATTTTTGCCCGGACTGTACAATATATGGTTACTGATAAATAATAACTGCATTAGTGGAGATACCAATTTTAGTTCTCCACTACGGAGAGGCTTCAATATTTTATAAATTTTGCTATAAGTAGATAAATTATAGGTAAATAAATCTTGCCTGCTGAATTTCATAAAAATTCAACTTGGCTCTATTCACGAGCTTTACTCATTTTAGTGTTATATATGAAGTGCAATGAAAGCAATGATTGTTGTTAGCACTAAGTAAAAGGGGAACGAATAGCGTCATTCTTGCTAAATATATACATTACCGGGCCATGATAGAAAATTACATTCTTCTACGAGGAAACGAACAAAATTTAGCGACACATTCCAAACATCTCGAACAGAATAATTTCTTTCCATTACACAGTGACAACTGTGCTTGATATTTCGTTCTTTTCTTTAATGAAATTTATCCAGAAATCGCAGGAATCTAATCGAATCGGTTTTCTGAGTCCTCTTTTTCCACGATGCCAATATTTTTGTCAATCTTCTTCCAACCTCATCGGCTGGCTTTTTTATTTAAAAGGAATTCGAGCGAAATATGTTTTCCATTCGACTGATATTTTTTTGCAAGTCTCTTCGCCATCGCGGATGAGTGCCTTTCATTGCGATGTATTATCGAACACACGGCTGCAATTCATAGATTTATTTTATTCTCTAAAAGGTCGCTTCAATATGCTCTCGAAATGAGGCAACGACAGATTGGATCTGGATTTCGAATGAAAAGATATCCCTACCCTCTCCAACTCACGTCTGTGTTGTCTGGAATATTTCATTTAGTATCTCCAATTACTCGGAAATCTTTGCTAGGAAGTCTTAGCTTGGTTTTTCTGAGGGTGAAATTAGAATTTTCAACTTTTCTTAAATTGTATTGCGAAATTAACGCATCAGCTGAGCAGAGGTCAATTTACCTTGGATGTAAACTCATTCCGATGTTATTTACCTTAGAGCGGATGTACCAGGTAGGCACGTTAAGAACAGGGATTCTGTAATTAACGAAAAGAATTTGATTCTGCGTTGAAATCTGCTCATTTGCAAATGCTTTTCAACGGAGATTAATCGCTCTGTGAAAGAAACGGGAGTTACCCTCATTAATTACAATGATTAAGGGGAGGTATTATGGAAATCTGTCATGGAAAAAGGAAGCCTTCAACGGTACTTTTTCCTCGCGTTTATTTCTTATACAAAACGACCGGTTTCGACAAAAGATCGACTTAATTATGAAGATGCAGGTGTATGCAGAATTCCAGCATATTTTGCGTAATTTCCAATTAATTTTCCAGAATAATGCGTGTATTGAGAGGTGTAACTTTTGATTCCAATTATTTGTTAAATTGTCGACTTGGCGTAGCAAACAGACATCGTGAATCGGATAACACACATTCTAGAATACAATAAAGAAAGATGGGGAATACTTAAGTAATCCAGAATGTGCTTAATCTTCTACACAGTTTCAGACCGCAGTCCTGTTTGAATCCCATCCCTTTTATTATTGGCTACAACGCTAATTTGTTCTTTCAACCACTTACTCCATCTATTGGCTCACATCTGAATCATACCTGTTTTAGCATCTGAATCATACGTTCGTACGCGAAGTATTTTATATATTAGGTGACTAATACCTCAGTAGCTTTCTTATTATCACAGCCATGAACTAGGCAAGAGTACACTAAATATAATTTTCCTTTATCCTATCTGTCTGTAAAGTATTCAGCCCGAGGGCTGGTTGGGAGCTTATTCCCTCTACCACCAGTCACGAATAGCTAGGAGAAGCTAATGAGACTTACTAGGTAAGATAATGAGTGAGGTAGTTTACCCTTGCTTTCCTCACTGAGCCAGAATAACTCGTTCCTTGGTAGCTTTTATATCATCACATCCATGAACAAGACCGAGATAAAAGTATATAAAAGATACATTTTTCTGTATCCCGTACCAAAAGACAAATGATAATTATTTCATTCATCAAGAGATGGTTGGAGGACCCTTCAATCTTGTATTAAAGGACAAATGTTAGATGTACCCTACCAAGAAGTGGATGGAGTCTTCCCTTGCATTGGAATATATCGAAAATAATAAAGCATTAAATACATCGGTTCCATGTCGACTAGATGTTTATCATACACCTGATTTCATTAAATCTTTCGGGAAGATGCATTTCAACATTTCTTTTCCACGAAATCGTCGTTTATTCAAAAAATCTTCTGCCCCCATGAGGAAACGGAGGAAGAACGGTGGTAGTTGAATATTGTTTCCTAACAACGATCATTGATGCGTGAAAAATTTTCAATTGGACGTCCTTGTCTCTTGCGAGAAATCATTTCTGTGGCAGGAAACATTCTCTCTGTAGTCTTGGAGATCCGAATGGCCGAGTGGGATCGAGAGGGAAAATTACGAAGGGAAAATGGAAGCGAAATTCGAATGAAAATTAAATTACAGAAGAATACAAGATGGCGGATCACATGACTTAGGAAAGGAACATATTATGTACTGGGATAGAGATTGGGTATCATATTGGAAAAAGATTTAGAATCACCAATGATGGATTGGAATGGGATTCTCTTATTTCGTTGATCTAAGCTCATTTCTTTTTTGACTTGAACCATTTCGAATGTTCCTTCCTTTGACTAGAAAGTAATGAAAATCCCAAACAAATAGAGATGCGATGCGCACGAATGTGTTCACGATGTAAAATTCCTTGAATTCGGGCAATCATTTTCATGCGGCTAAACCGAGATATCTCAGATTGGCTTCATTTTCCTTCAGCGTAGAATTCAAACCTTTGTACTTTGTATTTCGTAGCATAGGCTGACTTTGATCATTTTTGCCAGTGAGTAAATGAATCTTTATTGTTAATATTCAGGTGTCCTATTACAAAACTAGGCCATGGAAGACCTCTATCTGGTAAATACCCTAATAGGNCGGACTGTACAATATATGGTTACTGATAAATAATAACTGCATTAGTGGAGATACCAATTTTAGTTCTCCACTACGGAGAGGCTTCAATATTTTATAAATTTTGCTATAAGTAGATAAATTATAGGTAAATAAATCTTGCCTGCTGAATTTCATAAAAATTCAACTTGGCTCTATTCACGAGCTTTACTCATTTTAGTGTTATATATGAAGTGCAATGAAAGCAATGATTGTTGTTAGCACTAAGTAAAATGAGAGAAAGTAGCGTCATTCTTGCTAAATATATACATTACCGGGCCAGGATAGAAAATTACATTCTTCTACGAGGAAACGAGCAAAATTTAGCGACGTATTCCAAACATCTTGAACAGAATAATTTGTTTCCATTACACAGTGACAACTGTGCTTGATATTTCGTTTTTTTCTTTAATGAAATTTATCCAGAAATCGCAGGAATCTAGTCGAATCGGTTCTCTGAGTCCTCTTTTTCCACGATGCCAATATTTTTGTCAATCTTCTTCCAACCTCATCGGCTGGCTTTTTTATTTAAAAGGAATTCGAGCGAAATATGTTTTCCATTCGACTGATATTTTTTTGCAAGTCTCTTCGCCATCGCGGATGAGTGCCTTTCATTGCGATGTATTATCGAACACACGGCTGCAATTCATAGATTTATTTTATTCTCTAAAAGGTCGCTTCAATATGCTCTCGAAATGAGGCAACGACAGATTGGATCTGGATTTCGAATGAAAAGATATCCCTACCCTCTCCAACTCACGTCTGTGTTGTCTGGAATATTTCATTTAGTATCTCCAATTACTCGGAAATCTTTGCTAGGAAGTCTTAGCTTGGTTTTTCTGAGGGTGAAATTAGAATTTTCAACTTTTCTTAAATTGTATTGCGAAATTAACGCATCAGCTGAGCAGAGGTCAATTTACCTCGGATGTAAACTCATTCCGATGTTATTTACCTTAGAGCGGATGTACCAGGTAGGCACGTTAAGAACAGGGATTCTGTAATTAACGAAAAGAATTTGATTCTGCGTTGAAATCTGCTCATTTGCAAATGCTTTTCAACGGAGATTAATCGCTCTGTGAAAGAAACGGGAGTTACCCTCATTAATTACAATGATTAAGGGGAGGTATTATGGAAATCTGTCATGGAAAAAGGAAGCCTTCAACGGTACTTTTTCCTCGCGTTTATTTCTTATACAAAACGACCGGTTTCGACAAAAGATCGACTTAATTATGAAGATGCAGGTGTATGCAGAATTCCAGCATATTTTGCGTAATTTCCAATTAATTTTCCAGAATAATGCGTGTATTGAGAGGTGTAACTTTTGATTCCAATTATTTGTTAAATTGTCGACTTTGCGTAGCAAACAGACATCGTGAATCGGATAACACACATTCTAGAATACAATAAAGAAAGATGGGGAATACTTAAGTAATCCAGAATGTGCTTAATCTTCTACACAGTTTCAGACCGCAGTCCTGTTTGAATCCCATCCCTTTTATTATTAGCTACAAAAACTTAAGGGAAAGGCTTACTAAACTAGATGAGGAGTGAGGTGATTCGCCCTTACTTTCCTCATCAAACCAGAATGCTGTTCGTAGAACATGTTAACCCTTAGATATTCAAGGTGCAAATATATTGGCATGGGGCTTAATGCTCCTTTGAGGAACACTTTTCATAAAATCATCATTAGTTTTGTACCTTTCGGTAGGTTCATGTGCTCCACTAATCGCCATTTCCTTCACCTCCCGGTAACCCATCCCACCCTTTACGTCATATAACAACTTTGTCTCCGTCTTCCCCTTTGCTTTTTCCCTTGTATTCTTCCCTCAATAACATACTTTAGCAATCCCTCTTCCATCAAGAGATAAATAAGAGACTGAAATTACCTCTATTATCAACCATTAGTATGCGGAGAAGCATGCTAAACAGGCTAAATGTTAAAAATTATCAATTATATATTAGAATTATTNGACATCGTGAATCGGATAACACACATTCTAGGATACAATAAAGAAAGATGGGGAATACTTAAGTAATCCAGAATGTGCTTAATCTTCTACACAGTTTCAGACCGCAGTCCTGTTTGAATCCCATCCCTTTTATTATTGGCTACAACGCTAATTTGTTCTTTCAACCACTTACTCCATCTATTGGCTCACATCTGAATCATACCTGTTTTAGCATCTGAATCATACGTTCGTACGCGAAGTATTTTATATATTAGGTGACTAATACCTCAGTAGCTTTCTTATTATCACAGCCATGAACTAGGCAAGAGTACACTAAATATAATTTTCCTTTATCCTATCTGTCTGTAAAGTATTCAGCCCGAGGGCTGGTTGGGAGCTTATTCCCTCTACCACCAGTCACGAATAGCTAGGAGAAGCTAATGAGACTTACTAGGTAAGATAATGAGTGAGGTAGTTTACCCTTGCTTTCCTCACCGAGCCAGAATAACTCGTTCCTTAGTAGCTTTTATATCATCACATCCATGAACAAGACCGAGATAAAAGTATATAAAAGATACATTTTTCTGTATACCGTACCAAAAGACAAATGATAATTATTTCATTCATCAAGAGATGGTTGGAGGACCCTTCAATCTTGTATTAAAGGACAAATGTTAGATGTACCCTACCAAGAAGTGGATGGAGGAACATCTTCTCTTGCATTAGAATATATCGACAATAATGAAGTATTAAATACATCGGTTCCATGTCGACTAGATGTTTATCATACACCTGATTTCATTAAATCTTTCGGGAAGATGCATTTCAACATTTCTTTTCCACGAAATCGTCGTTTATTCAAAAAATCTTCTGCCCCCATGAGGAAACGGAGGAAGAACGGTGGTAGTTGAATATTGTTTCCTAACAACGATCATTGATGCGTGAAAAATTTTCAATTGGACGTCCTTGTCTCTTGCGAGAAATCATTTCTGTGGCAGGAAACATTCTCTCTGTAGTCTTGGAGATCCGAATGGCCGAGTAGGATCGAGAGGAAAAATTACGAAGGGAAAATGGAAGCGAAATTCGAATGAAAATTAAATTACAGAAGAATACAAGATGGCGGATCACATGACTTAGGAAAGGAACATATTATGTACTGGGATAGAGATTGGGTATCATATTGGAAAAAGATTTAGAATCACCAATGATGGATTGGAATGGGATTCTCTTATTTCGTTGATCTAAGCTCATTTCTTTTTTGACTTGAACCATTTCGAATGTTCCTTCCTTTGACTAGAAAGTAATGAAAATCCCAAACAAATAGAGATGCGATGCGCACGAATGTGTTCACGATGTAAAATTCCTTGAATTCGGGCAATCATTTCCATGCGGCTAAACCGAGAGATCTCAGATTGGCTTCATTTTCCTTCAGCGTAGAATTCAAACCTTTGTACTTTGTATTTCCTAGCATAGGCTGACTTTGATCATTTTTGCCAGTGAGTAAATGAATCTTTATTGTGAATATTCAGGTGTGCTATTACAAAACTAGGCCATGGAAGACCTCTATCTGGTAAATACCCTAACAGGGTGGGAAACCTCCCCAATAGTTCGTAAAGTCAGTAGGACACTGGGATTAAAAAGTCATTATATCAAACATGTAACAGCATTGTATTTGCAAAACCTGTAAAAATTACAGTTAAACCACACTGAAAAATGTATATAATATTACATTTTATATTTTCTTTTGTTTCTGTTTAAAAGGTATTGTGGAGACAAGGGTTCGAAAACTCCATAGAAAAGAATTTTACTTTTACTGTTTACTTTTCGTTTCTTTTACTAAAAACGGGACATACTCGTATATAAAATATACGTATGTATAACATTTTATTGTTAGTTTCATTTTCTTACCACGTCTGCAGAAAATTGTAATATCTACTATTATCTAAGGAATAACTTTAAAACGAAATAAAGTAACTTTAACTTCACTCCTTTTCTATTCTCTACGTGCCGAGTGCTAATTTCGGAGGATTTTATTTTTATGTTTTAAGAATACCACACGTTAAATTCGTTTCATTATCTCGCGAGTTGAATTTGTTGTTTTAATTGTTCGAAACATGTCATTCATCGCGAACATTCGCTGTATTTAATTCTTCAGATAGATAGCTCATTAGTTTTAACGATGAAATGAAATTATTGACGGGTACCGTTTGGAGCTTTATTTGGTTTTCTTTGTTTTCCTCGACAATCAAGCGAACGTTGCGATTACGCGACACAAATGCACCAGAAGCTATTATGAACTTGCTGACATACATAGAAAGGGTTAATATCTTATGTTGACTGCTCGAGGTGGTGGCTGCTATGTGAGTGATTTCAATGCTAATATAATCATAAACTGTTTTTCTCTTTGCAAAACCACCTCCTCGTCCTATGCGAACTTCATAACAGAGGGCAAGCTGCTAAATTTTTTCCCAATTTTTTTCTTTTGCTAATTTTATTAAAAGGAACTGAATTACAGAGGAGGTCAGGTGGAAGGTTAGTACACTCAGGCATAATCACGCCAAATTAAGTGTCGATATCATCTAATCAAAGTATCAAAATCGAGCTTTCAAAGATGTAATACATTCTTCGCTTGGTAGCTTTGAAGTGTCTTTATAAATAGCGGATTGAACTTTAAAGAGATTTTTAGATTAGAGAGAGATTTTAATATTTTTAAAATACGAGGGCAGTTACAAATCGTGATTGAAAAGAATCGAATGGAGATGAACGAAATAAAAGCATTATTTTCTCGTATTTGTCTACGTAATCTCCACACAAATTTAATAAGCTTTAGTCCCAGTTTCACAAGTGCTTGAAAATTCCGGCATAAAGTGTTTTGTTTGCCATTACGTAGAACTACACGCGCACTGTTCTTTCAACCACTTGATGGTAAGGAAAACATTCTCACGAAGAATGATGTTTTAAAGGGTCATACAATTGGAATTCGCATTTACTTGTGGATATCCCTTGCCTCCAATTTTTCCCGCAAAAAACACACAACGCCACGCTGTTCTGTCGTGGCACATGTGCTCAGAGGCGCCGTCATCTTGTAACTGCAGCGTCTTTCAACGTCTTACGTCCGTACAATCATGCTCATACCAATCGTGCACCATAATGATAGAAACTAGATTGTGTTACTATTTATCGGGGACGTTTTACCTGCATCTAATTCCAAAACCTAGGTCGCAACTCCAATTTGTAACTTCCTTATTGAATTACCCATTATTATGTTTCCATCAATTAATATTTACTTTCTGACCAAGAACTGCACATAGTATATACTAATCAAACTGACAAAGAAATATTCTAGAATCTATAAGGAAAAGAAATACGGTTGTGGTAAGACATTAGAGTTCGAGGAAAGCTCCAAAAATCGAAAATGCGAGAAAACTAACCGTCAAACATAAAAACACCCCAAAACCACCAAAGAAAAACTTACAGAACCAGGCTGATACGTATTTCGCTCTCTATGGGAGCATCTTCGGAGCATGGACGACAACAGAATTATGAAGAAGAACCGAAAAAGCGGGCGAGACAAGAAGAAAAACAGAAGGCAGGAATTCATTATGTAAATCTAATAATTTAAACAAATTTTTGTTAAAGTCCACATTATTCATCCATCAGAAAACTAACCGTTGAAAATTTTCAACTAGTGNTAACTGCTGCGTCTTACAACGTCTTACGTCCGTACAATCATGCTCATACCAATCGTGCACCATAATGATAGAAACTAGATTGTGTTACTATTTATCGGGGACGTTTTACCTGCATCTAATTCCAAAACCTAGGTCGCAACTCCAATCTGTAACTTCCTTATTGAATTATCCATTATTATGTTTCCATCGATTAATATTTACTTTCTAACCAAGAACTGCACATAGTATATACTAATCAAACTGACAAAGAAATATTCTAGAATCTATAAGGAAAAGGAACACGGTTGTGGTAAGACATTAGAGTTCGAGGGAAGCTCCAAAAAGTCGTTGTTTGCGAGAAAACTAACCGTCAAACATAAAAGCACCCCAAAACCGCCAAAGAAAAACTTACAGAACCAGGCTGATACGTATTTCGCTCTCTATGGGAGCATCTTCGGAGCATGGACGACAACAGAATTATGAAGAACCGCCAAAGCGGGCGAGACAAGAAGAAAAACAGAAGGCAGGAATTCATTATGTAAAATCTAGTCATTTAAAAAAGTTTTGTTTAAGTCCACATTATTCATCCATCAGAAAACTAACCGTTGAAAATTTTCAACTAGTGGGGTTTTCTAAGGGAAAGAAGAATAACACTTGTTCTTCTCTCCCGAGGATGGCAACATAGCTTCCGAAATACATATTGAGAACAATACCTGCAGAGCGCGACCACGGAGAACCCTAACGCTGCTGGTTGGAATTTTCCAACGGTTAGTTTGCTCGCAAACAACAGCTTTGTGGGGCTTTTCTTCAAGTTTAAAGAAATATTCATCCATATAGCCGCCATTCTGACTAACTAATTCGTTAATTCTGTCAACATAGAAGTTAATTGCCCCGGAACTTTCGACTGTATCCTTGCCTCACACTTTGGGATTTTCTTTGTTTTTTTTAATTCTTTTTCTTTATTACTATGTATGTTATTTTATCGTTGGTAGTTTTATTTAGGCTAATTTAAATAGTATTTAATGCAAAGACAGAAACTTGCGGTTGGATATAAAGCAGGAGCTTGTTTTTTAAGAATTCTTTCGATATGACTTTTTTAATCAAATTTTAAATTGAAGCCATTTACTTGCTCGCTCTCATATAAAATATCTTCCCTTGGCGAAATCACGGTTTTATTCAAATTCGAATAAGATCATAAATTAAAAACATGTCTGCCAGAAAGTAATATCCGAGATCACATATATTCAAAGTTTCGAAGAGTTATTAAAACCCTTGAGCTCTTAAGCGATTCTAAAAGGTTCTGGAAAGGAATGATGCAGTAAGTCTGAAAATATTTCTAAGCTATCGATTGAAAACCAGTAACTCTTGAGTAACTTGTAAGTTTTTGCTGAGAAAACCTAGAAAAACAGAAATCAAGTCCTTGGGAGAAAGGGGAAAAGTTTGAAAGAGTATGGAAAAGTTGAACGAAAATAATTCCGATGAAATTATAGGAAGTAAAGCATCAAGAGCTTGCGTAATTGAATGTGAATTGGTTTTTATTTTTTCTGAATAATCGATATTTTTCCTAAAAATGTATCACTTTGGCTCATTTCTCATTAGCCCAATTTATAGATAGTTAATAGATAGTTAGTCCTGACTTCATTTCGATTACTCTACGGCAGTGCTTCCCATCCTTTGTGGTCTCAAGCCCACTTTCCATATCATCGAAAAAACCAAGTCCCACCAATGCTCCAAAAGCTCATTTTATTATTATTATTACATACGTTACAGAGGGACTAATAGTCCGGTAGTAACTTATTATTATTATACGATAATTTCAATACTACACTACACAATAATGCAGCAGAATATACAATGCTAAATTCAACAACATTTCCGCCCACCAGAGAACAACCGCCGCTAAACACCAATATAATATGTACATACATTTTCAGGTTATGAAAATACACCATCACTACATATATTATGTGGTGATGGTGTCAAAAGTAGATTATTAGTTGATGAAATGTTTTAATTCACGAATCACGAGTAGCAGTAAAAAGTATTATTATTCGTAATGATGCAAAATATTTCAAAATAAAAATCTCTGTGATACATCGGGCAACAAAGGTAATACGCTCCAAATTTAGTGACGTTAGCTGAAATTCTGAACCAATTTAGGTCCGTATATCTTAAAATACACGCGAAAACTGTCTAATATTCCACATTTTCCTAGACTTGGCTGCAACCGATTTTTTTAATATTCTGGGCACGATTACATGCGCGCGCATTCACAGAATTCTTCAATTAACTATGACTGTATGTGGGGAAACAATCACTTCGATAACATTTCAATCGTCTCTTTTATGCTAATAGAATTAAGTTTTTTTTTATTTGTGGTGCTTCGATGGCTAGTCATTTTGCACCGTTTCTCGTTACTCATATCAGCGTTGCGCTGCAAGCTTAGGGATGAACCACCGGCTGCATAAGATTCAGGGGCTGCTGAAGTTTTGTATGAAATTAACAGTGTGAGAGAGACGCGGCACGGTAGTTCAGTGGTTAGAATACCTGCCCGGAAAGTGGGAGACCTGGGTTCGAGTCCCAGTCGTGTCGCTATTTTTCACACTTGTTATTCCTTTGGGATTTTCCGTAGGTTTTTAATCTACTAAGACACCTTCCTTTCCTTTAATCCTTGTGATTTCCTGGGGGGAAATAACCTCATAACACCGCTTTGTGAGCCGGCTGCCTCTGTGAGGACCTCGGACGGCAGGTTGTGCCACTATGTGGAGACTGCCAGTCTTGCTCACAAAGCATTCCCTTAACAGTGTGAGAGAGACGCGGCACGGTAGTTCAGTGGTTAGAATACCTGCCCGGAAAGTGGGAGACCTGGGTTCGAGTCCCAGTCGTGTCGCTATTTTTCACACTTGTTATTCCTTTACTTTTATTAATTATTTTAACACGAATGAGATAATTATGCTCTTTTTAAATATCTTAAAAACATTTTTTCTGTTTCTCATTCATGAATATCTTATTATAATTTTAGCATTTTTTCCTACCTGATTGTTAGAAAGGATAACGTTTACGCTCAGGTAGGACGTTGTTGAACAATTGGCGTAATTTGAACAATTGGCCAAGTAAACGAACGGTTTGTGGCTGAGTGGGATTTATAGGGTGGGGTAGGGAATCGATTCTCCAGAATGCGGGAAAATCTTCGTAAGATTTCATCGGAAGAGCCTTTTTCCTCAATTCTTTTGTGTCCTTTTTGAAGGTCGAAATTCGAGATTTCGTTTTTGTGGCTTATTGAGAGAAAGAAGCTCAGAGTAGGATTCCGAGGAACGGATTCAGGGGAGCCGAGACTAAAAAAAAGAACGTTTTTGATCTTGCCATAGTCGGTCGATATTCCGTCTCTTCTCTCGTATCTCAAATCACTCTGACGTCAGCAGCGTTTGAAATGTGAAAAAAAGTTAAGATCGGAAATGTGGAAGGCGTATTTGGTGGAATTACACGAGCCTTTATATTGAGAGCGGTTGTCGAAGTCTGAACTGAGCGGTGATTCTGAATGTTTCAGTTTCTTCCACACAATGGATTTAAAAATCAGGTTTCTTCAACTTCAATTCGTTTCTTATTGAAAGATACCCGCCTTCATCCGTCCCTCCTCAGTTTCCTTTGTATTCTTCGCCTCTTCCTTTCAGACTTGCCTAATAATGACGAATTGTCGAAACCGGTCTCTCTTAAATATATCTGTTATTAGGTTTAGAAGTTTCCTTAAATTCGTTCTATTAATCCAGGGGTACATCCAGATTTTCCCGTAGGTTGAACTAATTGTGACAAATAATCTCTTGTACTCCTTCCAATTACGGTGTCGTGTAAAATAATTGATTCTCATCACGAGAAAGTTTTGTCCATAAAGAAATATTTTAAGTATACAAATATTTAATATCTCAGAGGGGTACTCCGTATCCAATCAAAGGGAAGAGATCATCTTCTATCCTTCTATTCTAAATGCGCATTTCGCATTTCTTGTCTCTTCGTTGTTTTACAGAGTACTCCCCTGAGATATTAACTCAACCGTCAGTAGTATCTTCTGTTCAAATTGTACAAATATTTGTTAACAAGACCCTTGAGAATTTGTTTCTGAAAGAAATAATTGCAGAAACTTTAGGGAAGATTAATGCTCGTCAGCCACTCTCCTGCGCCTGATTTATTCCATAGTTAGCTGAGGCCTGAGCATCTGGTTTCCATTATGTATGATTTGGTTACTTTGAGATGAAATTTAAGTCATTGCTATTTATTTTTCTCGGCGATAGTGTCTTTGGGCTCTCGGATAGCCAAAGTGGGCAACGCGTTCGACTTCGGTGAAATCGGTCCCGGGTTCGATTCTCGGTGGGAGCCTACGTGCAAAATGGCCTAAGCAGTCAAATCACTTATAACAATGGTACTACTACGATAGTGTTTTTAACGTGGTGGGTTCCAGTGACGGATACTTCCATATAATATTATTTCCTTCAAATAGAATCTAATGATTCGGCCTTGACTTTGTGGTATTTTTCCAATATAAAAAATAAGGAAAAGAACACTTCTACCGTTACCTGATGATGATCTGAAGGGTCGAAACCATGGTTGTATAATAAAAATTATTATGGTAACGGTAGAAATGTTTCCTTATTCCCTTCTAATATTAAGTTCACCTAGGACGTAGTCCGTGAATGTGAATCACCCGTTGTCCATTGTTGATGTTGCAGTGCTAAAAATCCAAAATGGTGTAATCTCTTGTCAAAGATAAGAAAATCTTAGTTTAGATGAAAAAAGATAAATATATCTTCGTTTCAGATTATTCTTCCTCTTGAAAAAGAGCAGTTTTCTTAATTTCAAGATCAGCTCATATTATTTCCCGTTCAGATGGTTCCAGGGGCGGAATTAATTAGGATATTCTGAGTCAAAAGTCTTAAGTCTCATCGAGATGTATCGAAAGTTTGTAGATCGCTGGTCAACTCTAATGAGAAAATATTTATTAAGAAACTCTAATTCTGTTCCTGTTTGTAGAAGATTTGGAGGGTTTTTCCAGTG
This sequence comes from Ladona fulva, assembly GCA_000376725.2. Lineage (NCBI taxonomy): Eukaryota > Metazoa > Arthropoda > Insecta > Odonata > Libellulidae > Ladona > Ladona fulva. The sequence continues at coordinate 1,892,575 of KZ308312.1, forward strand.
AAACACAGTTATAAAACTCGTTCTTCTTTTAAATCCGTGTTTTTATCCAACCAATCCTCCTAATGTTGACATTCCACAAATTAACGGCCCAGTCCGATAAATTTTGTTTATAGTTTGGAGTTTTACAACCGAAGTTATTTGCTTGGTTGCCTTAATAAAATGAGGGAATTTTTTACGATTTTTGTGTCAAAGCTGGACCAATCTTTACCGATAGACTTAAAAGACCGGGTTCTAATTCGAAAATATCTGATAGATTCTGTTGAGTGAGGAAGAAGGAAATTTTGATACAGAGTTCTTTGAGTGTTTAAAACGAGTAACATTTATTGCGTACCGCTGTCTTTTTGGTCGTACACGTGAATGAGAATTTTTATTTATTTATTTATTTTTATTATATATTACCGCCGAAGTTAGACGCTGAGTCAGGTGGCGACGCTATCTTACACTAATTTGACAAACTTATACAATAGACACAATTAACACAAACAATCTTACTGTCTTACATACATATATATCAAAATCAAACAACATTTTTGCCTATCGTTATTTCAAACTACTCTGTCATTATATTTACAATTTAAACAGCTATAAATTATACAATTTAACATAAATCTCCGAAGTAACAAAGCCATTGATATATTCAACCAATGAGTACACACACACAATGTATCATAACAAAATATTAAACTTTAACTTTATAATACATAAGGTACTTAAACTTAAGAACTATCCTTGGACAGCATTAGCCCTTGTCACTATTAATCATGTAAGAACTTTCAGGGTTCCTGATAGGCCTTCACGGCTACCGTAGCGGCCACGGGGCCCCCGAAGGCCCCATGTTACATTTGTTGTGCGTCTAAGTTCCAGATAACTTTTTTTTTAATAATAATAAGGTCTTTATTAAAGGCGAGATTGAGACTGAAAAGTCTCTTCTTCCATCTAACCTTGCGTCAATGATTTTATGTACATAAAGACTTGTGTGTAGGTGAAAAGATATAGAGAGGAAAACTTTAGGAGTGGATGTAAAAAAACCTAAGGTGATATCTTAGGAAAAAATATCCACAGCAGAAAAACACCCTCAGAGAAGGGGGGTGTGAAAAACCTGCGCAAACCTACTGATAGTTCATGCTAAAAGATGTTTAAGAAAGCTGTGTATAAGAAGGAAATTACAAAATCAATAGTAATATAACAAAATTACAAATTAATAATAAAATAAAATCATAAACAGGAAAAACTGCAATAATAAACCATGAGGAAATAATTGATAAAACAGAAACATCAGATAAACCATTCAAACGAAATTACAAAAATAAAATAACATAAAAAAGTGGTAACTGCAAGAATACACTGTGAGAAACTGGTAAATATCGAATATCGAGAGAATATAAAAAATGTGAGTCAATTCTTCAGTGTCAAGTCAAACTTCAGTGAGTCAATGCGCATTATGACAGTTGTAATTTAGAACAATCGTTCTAACCAGGGGCCTAGCCAGGATTTGTCAATGGGGGGTCATGAGTTCAACACTGTACTGCCCACAATTAAGGGGCAGGAATACTTTCTCCGAAAATCTAATGAAAATATTAACTGATTTATTTTAACATGTATACCCTATACATTTCCAGCGGTGTTTGTACGGCATAATTGCAAAAGGCAATCCTGTCGTATACTGTTGTTTATGGTTGGCTCTGTTGTCATGAGGGTGGGGTTTGATACCCCAGAACTACCACGTAGGGTACGCCTCTGGTTTTAACTGTCGTTAATGTTAAACCATTAAAATTACGTTATCATGCAGTTATGAATTTAGCTATCTATGCCATATTTATTTGACGATATTTTTTATTTCTTATTAATTTCGTCTGACTGAGTAATATTGTCGAACAGCTTTGTTGGTCCTGAAAGACTTCTCCTTGTGTATGTAATGCATCCTCCCGTTGATATCTCTCGTTGCTCTTTAGAATTTAATGGCTCCCGGCACAGCTGCGAAGAAAACAATGCTTTCATGGATATATGAGTCGCTTCGTATTTTACGGTTTCGAGAGAAGGCCTGTTTAATATTTCACGTCAATCGTAAAAGTATGTCATTGAATCCTTAGTGAAGCTATTTTACGGAAAGAGCTCTTCGATCCCACAAATTCAGGTTACGTTTTCTTCATTCCTTTATTAACTCTCTTTTATCACTAACCTTTTGCCGGGTTTTGTGTGTGAACGTATGTTATGCATATTTCATCAAGTTATTACGTTATTTTACGTTATTAAAACTCAAGGTGTTTAGCTAATTGCTGGTGTCAAATGGCATGATCATATGCTTTAGTTTTATCGAGGTCTAATATGGAAAGAAAGGTTATGTTAATAAGCTTTTATATAAATATTATAATCTAATAAATTTAAAAATTACAAGGGGTTAAGGTGACTTTTCCCGTATAGGCGTGCAAAGATTATTATGCTTGTTACCTCAAATGATTGGAGCAACAGACTGGAAATTGGAAGTTCCGGGTTCGAGTCCCGATCCTGTCAGACTTTTTCATGTCCATGGATACAATATGAGAGATTTTCCTTAATTAGGCTACAAAATACAAAGTATAATAGTAAAAGTAAAACATTTAAAATCATGATTAACAAACAGAAGAAATCGAAGAAAAATAAAAATACAAAGAAAAGGTTGTAATGTAATTGCATGTGAAAAAAAATTAAAATAGAGAAACAGAAAACATGTGAGTCCCCCTGAGCCTATCCTGGCTCATCTTGGCGTTATTATAATTATCATAGTCATCATTATTGTCAAACCTCTCATTATGTGGTGATTTAGTAATATAACAAGTGGAAAACAATGGGCGCAAAGACAGCGAGCGCGGAAATAGCAAACACGAAAACAATTAAACTAGAACAATCACTAACGACCTCCGAAGCGAGGTACTCACGCGCAGTAGTCGATGCGCCGTAAAACCTCAATGAACTATGAACGCGGAAACAAGTGCGGAAAAGAGAGAAACGCAAATAAAAGATTTACTACCATTGTATAAGTACTCCCTCTATGAATCTGAACTCTTTTTAAACAAAGTGCGTCCTATTCTTGGAGAAGTACGGGATATGATGCAATTTGGAAACGCCTGTTCGAATGCTCAGTGTTCATAATGGTCCACGCTGGATTTCAGAACGCCTTGTACGAAAGATTTTTTGTCCGCACACGATCCGAAGAGAATCTCAGAAGAAGAATGTATAGTCCAAGAGGGGTCATTGGCTCACCCTGTCCTCGCTATCATCATTTTTCTAAGCGATTAGCGGCGCAGAATCCCATGAAAGACTGTGCCCTTGGGATTTTTTCATGGATATCTTTGCCCTCTCAGCTGCCCAATGTCAGTCCAATACTATACTACGCAGACCCGCCTTTTCTTATCTTTAGATTGTAGTATCTTTCGAAGATTAGAACCATTAATGTCCAGCGTGCTTTAGTGATGAATTCAGGAATGAGGAAAGGAATTTCAAACTCTTAAGAGATTAATTCTAAGTAAAACTATCCGTCCCCAGAAAATTCTCTTGATATCTCATTGAAAATTATTTTATCATCTTTAACTTCCGAGTTTATCCGCAACTTATTTTCCACTAATAGCCAAATGAAACTAGTTGTTTTGTACATACCGTATTTCCTAGCCCATAAAAAGCACTTTTTTCCGAATTTAATCTAAAATCTACCTTCGTCTTACTGGCCGAGGAAAAGCATTTTTTCAGACGTCAGGAATTGCCATACAATAGTAATTGAGAACAATTACGCGCTTTGACTCGTGGGTTTTATCTTCTAATCGCCGCGGAAGCCTTTCTGGCAATGTTGCGCCTTTGTTCTTATTCTTCCAAAAATCGACGTTCTTTTACGAATATCGTTTCTTTGTTTCACTTATAAGCAGCTTATGTTCCTTGTGTATAGTCTTTGCTTCCTTCACCTGGAAAACCTTGGGCGGGGAAATACGGTACTTGGCAACGACCCGACCGAATATCTAACCAGATCCCTTAATTTGTTTGGTGGGTTCTCTATCTTCAAGGCATTGCGGTGAAACAGTTTTTCCCCTGTTCCTAACGTTAGCATCGGAATCCAGTTCAAATCAAACTTCTCCCTAATTCATTAATATTATGTAGTATAGATCAGTGTTTTGTGCTTCATAATCTCATTCATCTCAAATGTAGAATTCTTCCGCATTTACTAAGAATTGAATTTCATTCATCCGCTAGATATGTGAATTCAGTAGATTCATTCGTGATTGAAATTAACTCCAGGTTGGAGAATACCTTTCCTGATTACAGCCGCTGTAGTTAACATAGAAAAGTCATGGGATATCATCCTATCTTTAAGATCTTTTCCTATAAAATATTCCACCCCTCGATCAAAGCGAATATCCATCAAAAGAAATAACCCGGCAAAATTGACAAAATCTTTCACTCACAATATTTTCATTGAAAGTCATAAATGCGACCGAATGTGACTGAGTCTCTTTTAGAAATAAACATAACTAAATTACCTCAAGTGTAATAGCTCGTAATCGAATGAATTGTATAGAATTGGTTACCCAGTGTTTGTCCTAATAAAATAGACTGCTGCTGTAATTATCAACCTTATCTTCTTTAATATCAACTAGTAAAACTGCGTAAAACCTATTTCGTTAATGTTAATGGTTCGAATGCTTTCGATCGATCTAATATTTTGGTGCTTCGAGACGGAAATGGGTCATCGCATTTTCGAGTCGTGTTCTTCATTTATTATTCTTCCCATCTGTTTAACATATGGAACTCTCTTATTCACTTCACCATACATTTATGTCTCGCAAAGTTAAATGTTGGAAGTAAATAAATACATGCACAGGTGCAGAAGCATCTCAATGACCTATCGCGATTTATCGAACATCCTTAAGCTTCGAGAAATCGATATCTGTTATCGACTTTTTGGCAGTCTTTCTTAAAACCATGACTGCAATTCTGAATCCAATCCTCATCTTTTCTTTCACCGCATATTCCCACTTCAGTGAGAATATCTTCTTTGAAAGGTGAGTCGCATACTCTCTTTCCCGTTTCTGTTTGATAAACAATGTGGAGTGAATTTGTCACTTCCTTCTCCAGCTTCCAGTTGCAAAGTCGCATAGCTGATGTGAGGAAGACATTTCCTTTTCTATTCACTTCCTTATACAATGCTTCCTCATCCTTTTCTCTTCCCTCTTCTTCGCACACAATTCCTTCCTTGACCGCAAGATGAATCCTATTGAACGATAAAATCTGTCGGCAGAGAATCAGATAGAATGGAAAGTAAGACGGAACCACAAAAGGAGGCGAACTGGATAAGAGTTCCTTCCCCTCTCCCGCGACCAAACACCTTCTATATCGTTGTTTGTTTTGTCAGCCACATCCGCTTTGAGGGTAGATAAGAAGGGAGACTGACTGTCTACCATTCTCTTCCCCTTCCCTGTCAGCCTGCCTCATCCTTTTCTTTTCCCTCTTGCCGTTGAATTTATATCATCTTTTCCTGAGTTATGGAGAAATGCGTTTGAAATTAATTTTTTTCTTAGCCTCGCACATGACTGCGATTTTATGAATTCTACTGCTGTAATTACCGGCCTCGATGACGTAGTGATTAGCGAACAAGCGTTCCAAACCCGAGGTCCCTGGATCGAGTCCCGGCTAATCGGATTTTTCTGGTTAGAGAATGGTTGTGTGTGTTCGTCAATAATAATAATTGCTAAGATGGATGTAATTGGGTTTATCTTTCTGTTTCCATTAAAGAAAATATTTACACTATTATAATATTTACATTTTCAAGTTACAAAAATATATTATTAATATAAAATATCTCCTAGCTATAAAAATACAATATAACAATACAACTGTCTCCTAGCTTAAAAATACTCTAATTCCAGATCTTTTCCCTAAAATAGTACATTTTTACTTACGAGGTTAATAAAAGTTTATGCATAACAAAATGTTCATCTTAAACTTACACCCCTTATTATCATGCAAGATTTTTTCAGGGTTCCTTGAAGGCACGGTTGTAGCGGTTTCGGGGACAAGTTCCCAGCGTACCTCACCCTACACATCGGTTTAATTTTTATTTATCAATGTCGATTCTAAGGCATGATAGCTTTAACAAACACATAAACTCATATATTTAATTGCTTTTCATCAGTTACCGACTCTGCGATATCTTAGTTTTAGGAGCCCGAGATTTCTTTTACAACTTGAACGTGCGCATGTCAGATTTTTAGCTCTTTAGCTTAGGAGCTAACACCGCACACTTGGAAAAACTTGAGGAAACTTTTCCCAAAACTAACTTCCGGAGAAGACTCCATAATTTCCAAGTAAACGCAATAAATCCTCTACTACTTATTTTAACGACGAAGGCAGTCTCCGCAGAGTACAATAGTGACCTCAGTCTACCCTCTGAAAACATCTCGTTGCCATGCAACCAACAGTCCACATCAATTTTCGCCCATGTACTTTGCGCCGGGGCTTTACGCTAAGGTCATGTGTTTTGTCCGAGAGGGTTTCTCATGGCACCGAGTCGTAACCTTTAGCACGTAAATTCTCTTTAGAGGGTCAGCGGGGTGTTTCTCGTCTCGGGGTCGGCGTGCTAAGGGGTTGTAAAAGTCTGGACACCGTTTTCATGCTTTATCGCGGTCTCAGCAACGGATAACTCTTAAACTTCATCTCCGCCTTTCGCGTGGGGAAGGCGTTAGGGGGCAAAAGCACTCGATCCATTGCTGGTAACCGGGAAAGCCGAGGGCCTGCTCTAAAAGCGATCTCGAATACCACTCGCTCGATCGTATCCCTCGCCGAGGAATATTAAATATATGCTCTGCCAAAACGAAGCGGAGTGGTATTTCGGGTTTTAATGAGCGTGAGTGCGTAATACGAGGATTAAGTATCTCTGTTGGTTTTTCATTCTTTGTTCATGCATCTGTTTCAAAATTGCGCCGCGGTAAAACGCTGGCTCTAGTGTAGATGTTATTTACTTGGCAATTATTAACCCAAAATGGCGTAAGCTACATCACGAACTGTTAAAATATTTTATGCAATGCAAATATAGCGTTCACAAAAAGATACATGTACGATTTCAAATTGAATTAATATTGAAAATAAACCAAATTGAAATTGTATTACGGGGACTAGTCAATATTCTCATTACTCATCATGCATGATCATGATTTTTCTTCCTTCCCGATTAGATAGGTTCCTGGTCTCCTTAAATCCCCTCCGTACTTAATCATCTGGGCAATGCTTTTCTTGTCTTTTATTTCTTTACCGGCAAAACTTATTTATTTAATATTTGGGAAAGGCTGAAAGACTTCTGCAGGACTATTCAACTCCTGGGGCTCCCGAATAGCCAAGTGGGCGACGCGTTCCACTTCGGTGAAAGACGTCCCGGGTTCGATTCTCGTTGGAGGCTTACGTGCGAAGTGATCTTAGTTGTCGAAGCACTTTTAGCAATACTGCTACCATACTATTCAACTCCTTGATTGCTCTAAATAGAGGAGTGTAGGAGATCATCGGTATTATTTGAAGCTTCAATGCTAACAAAAGAATGTAATGTTATACGTCCACTGACGGTGATAATTCGATCCTATATTCGTTTCCTGAAATGGAATTCGCACGATATAGCAAAATCCTGATGTAAATGTAGATGCTGCCTAACGCTACCACATTCATTTTACTTGTAAGAAAGAGTGGACAGCATCCATTTGGTTGAAAAGAAACTAAGGATAATAAGCAAAGTAAGAAATTAAGGTGAAACAACTAGGGAAAAATGTCCTGGCCGTAACTGGGACTCGAACTCGGATCTCCCACTTGGTGGGGATTTGCTCTATCTATCTAAGCTATTTTGTCTATTTCAGCTACCAATCTTAAGCCACCACGATAGAAAAATCCCTCCTTCGATTTGAATTAAACAACCGCCCGGTAAATGGGAGATCTGGGTTCGGGTCTCAGCTACGGCAGATTTTTTCTCCATTTATTTCTCTGAATTCAAGCATGTTCATTCTTTTCATCGTTTGCATGCATTTAGTGCTGCGGCGTGTATGATTATCTTTTGCGCTAGCGAGCATACACGAGTGCTCATCCCAAGTATTCATCAGCCAGATCATAAAATACTCGAGAGGGTGCTCGTAAACCAGGAAATTCATAAACAAGACTATTCGTTAGCCAAGGTCTTACTGAACTACATTTTAAACCTAAGAAATGAATATGAAAAAGGGAACATTTTGATGTGTCATAACTGGAAGATTATTTAAAATTAGATGGCCGAAGTTTTTTATTTATTTATTTTTTTCATTCGAATATTTAGTCAGCTGCTTTCCTCAACTACTCATACTTCCATTTACATAGCATATGGCGGTGTAATCTGCCCTAATTACATAATTAAATTAATACTGGATATGGGCTGGTGACGTAGTTATACTGCGATTAGATCACTTAACTATGCATTTAAACTAATGTTTTCGATAACATTCAACAAAATTGATTGCCATTGATGTTGCAATCTACTTCATTTCTAATAGATCATAAATTGCATCAATTAGCGGACCGAAGTATAATATCCGTTCGATATCACTGTTCCTATTAGTTAAATTAACAGTATGAAGATCTTATGAATTTTCATTGTAAATGGATTGTTAAATAACTCACATAATTCCTCGTTTAATTTCATCCTAGTACGGATGTATTCATGCAGTAAAATACAACGTTTTTATCCCCACAGGAATCAGTCCTTCCATATCAGATGTGTCATCCCCTTAAAAATACCAACAGTTAGGGGCATTATCAATCTCTGAACGCATATAAAATGCAAATATATTTTTTGCTGGTTTCTAACATTGTAAAGGGTGGATTTGCATATCTGATATAAATCTCGCCGCTACACTGGTACTGGTCCAACGCATGTATAAACGCATGTATCACTGTTAAGATAAGACTTTTTATCAGAAAACAGGTATTTCATTCAGCACGCTATCACACCATCTTAACTCGAGTGAAAAGAAGATATGAATGTGAGAAAAACAGGTATTTCATTCAGCACGCTATCACATCATCTCAACACGAGTGAAAAGTACATATGAATGTGAGATTGGCGGCGCCGTAGTGCATATCTTTGGTATCATATCTGTGACTTGACCGCGGAAACGCTAAAATTTATTGCAGGCAGTTTGGCAGATCCGAATGTTAAACCTTGAAAATGATGAAATTTAAAATCAGCGTAAACTTTAAAATGAAAAAGAATTCAACTGAGTTACGGAATTTCGACTAGTTATCACGAGTTTATTTAGCCAATTTCCAGATGCATTGTTATGAGAATGTTTTTGGAAACGTCGGAGAATTAACGATCATACGAATTTTTCCGGTCATATTTCAGGTTATAATGGTTGCTTAAATTTTAGCAATTTTTCATTTATGTACAACAAAATTGGGACCTTTTTGGAGTTTACGCGTTTTGTCAAATTAACGATTTTTATAAAAGGAATTGTCTTCACGAAACTGCTCGTATTAACGAAATGATGCATTTTAACGAAATTGAGGATTAATAAGATGCCACGGTTGATTTACGAAATCGCCAGTCGAAACAGCATCTATTCGAAGAGTAGATCTTCTCAGCGATTTATTACGAAACAATGGATTTTACGAAATCATATCTTTTCAACATTTTTTTAATCATTCTAAGATGTTACCTGTATTTTTTTAAAACTGGCGCAAATCGTTCAATTTTTTTCAGCCCCTTAAACAACAAAATTACCATCTTCCTTGTAATTTTATTCTTTATTTACCTGTTGTACAAGTATCACGAACACATCTGACTGTGAATCTAATGGTCATACCGTGCAGTAAATGCAACTTTCTTTCATAATCAACTTTCATTGACAATGAATAATTATGTTCTGGTATTCATTGTATAATAAAACAACTCATGTCCTCCATATGATCTAATATTTTAATCTCTATCTCTCTCTTTCTTTCACAACTTTCGCCGGATTTTCACACCTCCCTTCTCTTTTTGGGTGATCTCCTGCAGTGGAAACATTTTTTCTCTGATAAAAAAATCAGTTCTTTTCCCTTCACAAAACCATTTTTTTCATTCTTTTATTTCTTTTTTATTTATTTTTATTTCTTCTGATATCATCGTATACTTTCGTGTATGCGCTTATTTTGACATGGCTTAAATGGAATATGGGAATCTCAAGTTCCATTCTCGCCCCATAAAGACGATTTTATGTATGTATATACATTCAAGGGAGGATTTGAGCTATCAGGGGCCCTATGCGCAAAGACCAGATTCCCACTAGTAATTATGAGTAAAATTTCGATTTTTTTAAAACGGCGAAATTTACATCCCATCAAAATCTCAGTCGCTTTCGATACGTCAAAAAGAAAACAGTTCTGAATTACAATACGCACTATTTCTATAAATTACAATTGTCTTTAATTAATCAATTCTGGCGATATTTGGTGGAACTTCTTCATAATTAGATCAAAGAAATCACAATTTCACTATGTCCACAGAAAATATATTTGAAAATACACGACCGGTTTCGAGGGTTACACCTGGTCTTCAGGTTTGTCAGATTGTGTTTTCTTTGAACTAATGCATTTGTGTTATCACCTTACATAGGTTCCATCTGGAATATGCGGCGAGTATAGGGGACCCAGAGAATGAAAAAAATGCTCGCCAATTCGAGAAAGTGCAGCGCAAAGCGATACGATTTGTTAAAAAGTGCTACGATAGAAAAGCAAACGTTACGCAAATGCTCTCAGACACAGGTTGGGAATCCTTGGAAGGAGTTTAGAGGCTAGGCCGCGATTGCTAGTTAAAATCAGAGATAGTAAATTTGCGGAAGACGTAATTTATATTATGAGATCGCCCTGCTTCGCCGAACCGACAATGAGCGTAAAATGAGAGAAATAGATGCGAGGACAAGTCGTTTTAGAGACAATCTTTCCGCGAACGATACGCGACAACAATAAGCTAAAGAGGTAACTCAGACGCTTGGATTTTACCCCCTGCCACACGCCGGAAGGCGGCTTGCAGGATATTTATGTAGATGTACAATGAATGATAGCCTTATTATGGGGACGTAAGCAATGCAATATATATATAAATACATTTGTAGGTTTAGTTGTAAATACATTATGTAGACTTGCTCAACAAATGGAAAAGGCTTTCTTGAAGCGGAACACGAGAACAATTTGTTATTGAGTTCAATCAAACAAGGCAAGGTTCAATCAAGGTGTTATTGAGGCTCTCAGCTAGCGCCTATGGCCCCTAATTATAAATCCGCCCATGTATTTTGCTAGTAGCTCTGGCGTTTGTTCGAACAATAATATAGAAGGGCCATATCTGATGCCTACGGATTAAACTCGAGTGTCTTCCTTCCTGCCCATGGGATCATTCTCACCAAACACGGGTTTTGTTAGCTGGGGTCATGTTCGAAACATCCCACGTATTTGAGGAAGAGTCACTCCGTATAGGTAAGAGACAGGAAGAGGAGAAAACGATGAGGGAAAGGTAGATGTCGTCGTGGGTGTGCATCAGAGTGGCGAGCATTCGACCTTGTCAAGGACGTTTTGGTCCAGCGAATGCCGACTGTTGAGGGCGGATTTCGCACGGTGGCCGAGAAGTGGGATGGCATTGGGAGAGGCGTGGGAAAGAATGTGAGCTGTGGGAAAAACATTGGAAGGAGGATATTCCTTCCCTTTAGAGGAGGTGAATCTCATCTTACGATGTCCAAGTGTCGATGGCGATCTTGTCTCTAGAATCTGCTGGAATGTCTCTGAGAGACCAAATCTGATGGGAGAGAAGAGGAAAGTTGGTGCCAGGTGATTTCAATGCTGCGAGGTATTCAGCCCGAAGGTCGGATCAACCTCATCCCCTCTACCATCAGCCACCAATAGCTTTGGAGAGGGAATGAGGCAAAATGAGGAGTGAGCTATTTTTTTCTTGATTTCCCCCGAGCTAATGCTACGAGTGGAAAATTCCATCAAACACGCAGGTGAAATTCTCTGGGGAGGAAATGAGGCTTACTAGACAAGATGAGGAGTGTGGTATTTTTTCTTTTCTCACTGGGCCAGAATGCTATGGCTGGAATAAATTGGTGTAAGTGCAAAAATTGGCCGATGAATGATACTTCTCGTAGGATAGAATAAGGAGTGAAATGAGTGAGTGTCATTATTCAAGAAGATTCATACCTCAATAGATTTCATTTTTTATTTATTTAAGCATTGCTTCTGTATGTCGATACTCAGGTGACAGCCATAACCCTTACATTAAATGCTAAATATTTTCACTTACAAAATTTTACAATTAATACTACCGGTAATTTTACTATTATTTTGCTCCCTTCTGTCAATCATAACCATTTACGCATATACAGCTGGATCCTGAGTCAACGTTAATATCCCCTCTCAAGAAAAATATTTAAGAACTAGCGATTATATAGTATCTCCAATATATTTATATACACTAATATTGCAATACTATATTTAAATATATACATTACATTATTATAAGATCTTTTACGCCTTTCTCTGAATTCCTTACTTGTTTTTGGTAAGGGTTTGAAGGCCTCTTCAAGTAACACATTCCATTCCTATACCACTCTGTTTAGAAACGATTTTTTAACCACATCACAGGCATGAATGATACTGAGGCAAAATTAAATGAGAAAATGTTTTTGGTTTGCTTGCGGCAGAAAAATGGTTTTGGTTTATTTGTGGTATTTTGCATAGTTTTTTATATTAGATAGAATATACTTTCCTGGGAAAAGTTATTCCTGTTTTTTAATTTTTCCTACCATCACGGAATACCACAAAGTGACCTAACTATCACTTGAATTTATTTTAAAGTTTATTTTGTTTTAAAACTCCACAACCTACCTTTTTCCTGATATTTAGATATTTATTTCTGGGAAGGAGTTCATGAAAACATTTTGTCATGGGTATAAAATTAAGACGAATTTTGTGATCTCCATTTACGAAGGTATTAGAAATTCGCTCGTTTTTCTTCGTTTAACTATAGAATACAAAACAAAAAGACAAGCCAATTTCTCTCTATTATGCTTTCCCGCATTGTGGGTTTTTTACCATAAATCTTAAGTTAAGGCGCATTTCTCCATGACCGAAATATTTGTGTTTTAATATTTACCTATGTCTAATTATATGTTTTAGTTTTTATGTATCAACTAGATTGTCCATTAGTTTGTATCTACTGTAGATACCAATTATCTTGTATCTTTTTTCCCGAGTTGTTTGGATGTACTGATTTATTTTTATAGATTTAAGTTAAATGTAGTCAATTTCTGTTATTAGGTTAGTATTATTATCATGTAGTACCTCCAGAGGTTAGGAAAGTGAGGCTAATTTGGCCTAATCTCGCCGTAAGAGTAAAATAATAATAATATTGAAGAGAAGCTTAAGCTGATCTGAGAGACAATATTTGGGAGAGATATTGCTTATCTAATATGCATGCATCTCGCACACTCGCTTATGCAATGAGAAACTCGCACCCGCTCCACTTTTGGCACTCGTCGAATTGCGCAGATCGATTCCTTACTATGCTCCATTTTTACTTGCATTCTGAGAGAGAAGTTTCTGATTTACATTCATTGTGACGTGGATGGCATTGAGCTTCCTTATACACTTACTCCTTGCCTCTATTAACCACATTCGTACATAAAACACCACTCTTTAAAACGGGTTTCCAAGCATATCTTACGAATGGGCCGTATTAGCTCCTACATATTCTTCGCGGACCGCAGAAAACGCACATATTTGTAGTTTGAAATTAATATTAATATAACTCTTTCCCGGAAAATAATTAGTAGAGAATTCATTCGGATTGTCAGCTAGGTTAGTTATACATAGAACTTTTTCAAAAATATTAATTGAAATATTGTTAAATTAAATTTTTTCTTAAAATGGTATGCAAAATGAGAATAGCGAGTCATTCTTATGTGTCTTCAAACGACACTTTTTTCTACCATAGTTATCAAATATTAGCATAGAAGTTAGTACGAACTATTAAGGGAGGACCAATCTACTTATAATAATCCCATATCAATTTTAGGAATTCCGTAGCAGTATTAAGGAAAATGTGGTATAAAATTCTGGTTAAAAAGCATAGTAATTCACCTAAATAGTCTTCTTTCAGCTTTGTTTTTGGTATTTAGTCATGATTTCCTAATTTTATCAAATTTTATAAATGCTCTCTCTTTTCATTACAGGTAAGGACCTAGAACGATGTTGAATTTATGCTCAACCGTTCTCAAATCACATTCATTCCATGGTCAAAATTTCCTAGTCTAAATTCCAACTATTGTTGCCTCCTGCGATGTAAGTACCTCTCAAGTTTTTCGATTCTTGCATTCTATAGCGATTCTTCGAAAGTTAAGCAGGATAATTTGGTTGCAGGGAAAAGCTTATGTTGCCTCAAGAGCCGTAATGGACAGGTTAAAGGGCCGAAGGTTGGACTACCTTTTAAGAATAAGGATTAAATTGTCGGTCACGAGAAAATTTTATATACAGAATTCACGTAGCGAATATGCATTCTCTTTGTGATAGAGTCTTTCCGGGTGAAGACTTATTTAGTAGACTAACTCAATACTTTTACGCATCGCTTTCTTATGGACTGAATATGTACTCAATTTTCTTATTTACGGAATTCTTTCAAGACGTATTAGATTAAATCCAGATGTACTATGGAGGAAATTATAATATAATTTAATGTCTTCTCTTCCACTTTCATCCATAAGGTTTGAATTCTTTTAAACTTTTAGACCAGATAAATAGTCTCTGATGGGAACAACCAAAACGGAGATTCCTTTTTTACCATTGTCAAATTTATTCTTCCATGAAATATAACTCCCTGAAGTTGATCATGTAATTTTATGTAATGGTCAAGCAAACTATTTATATTGGAATGATTTTTAGCTGAGCATATTGGATAATACTTAATACTGGATTTTCCAAAATTCACTACAAGCAGAATCAGTATCATCTATGCTTAAAACGCCTTACTTACATCTACATAATCCCCCTGCTAGGCGTCTTTCTGCGTGTGGCAGGGGGTGTAACCACCAAGCGTTCGTTGCCTCATTAGCTTACTCTTGTCGCGTATCATTCGCGGAAAGAATGAATCCCTAAAACGACTTGTCTCCCATTTATTTTACTGCTATTGGGCCCGCAACGAGTTGCTTTGGTAAGTAGCTATACGGAGTGACTCTTCTTCAAATGCGTGGAGGGCTAATATATATCATTTCCAAGGAGAAACTGACATGAAAAAGTCTGACGGAACCGGGACTCGAACACAGAACATTTCTCCATGCCGTTTGGGAGAATTTGTAGGCATGGAAAAATGTTCTGATGGAATAGCTCAATGGATAGAGCAACCGACCGGCATTGGGAGACTCGGGTTCGAGTCCCGGTTCCGTCAGACTTTTTTCATGCCCGTTTCTCCTTGGGAATTTTCCTAAGTGCACGCCTAGTAACTATTTTCCTTGTGTAATATATGTATCACTCATGCTTAATGACCATTCTGGAGCTACTTCTGTTTCGTCTCATTTTCATATTAGAACTGTGTCGAGACTTCGTATTATCACGTTCCCAACCATTCACTTTTCCTTCCTTGTGAAATCCAGACGTCTTTGAGCGTCTCCCTCACGTAATCTGGCAAAAGAAAAACGTAGTAAAAACAAAAGGGAAAGTTCTGGTCGTCTCGTCCGTCACGTATCGCGGAGAAACCGAGTCGCAGTTTTATGTCTCTCGGGGCAGTTACTCGGCGAAAAATATGCGTAACGTCTTCTGCAACGTCCAATATCTTTTCCAGGAATACTGACTTCCTCTCTGCCCTGTTTCCTCCTCGGAACATTGACCGTTTTGCGGTTTCCTCGCTCAGCATGCTACCGTGGGCACGGCAAGTTGTTTTGTGCCGATGCAGCACTGGACGGGCGCAAATATCGCTTTACGAACGAGTTACTCCTCTTTGCATCTCCCGCGTCGATTGTTCTCATTCCCGAAACATCCATTCACTGGGTAATATGGCGATTTTCTCTCGGCGCATTAGAACTTTGCCATGCGCCATTTGACGTGCTAATGGCGCCATTGTTGCTGCTGCGCTCTCGGGAGTGTGTTAAACCGACGAGGTTTTGCGGCTTAGGAATTGCTTTTCAGAGGGCTCATAGCAGGAATCTAATGTTGTGCTAACGAGAACAGATTCTACGAAAGATTGTGGCTCTCGGCTGCGCAGATAGGAGGGAGGAGTGCTTCTGGAGGGAGTACTTCGAGGGAAGAATCGAGACTGATTTTGAAATACTGTTTCACCGCAGGGAGCACTTTCTTTAAATTAAATCAAATTTGGTTTCGTCTTCATCAGGGCGATAGTTAATCTGAAAAATCTCTATACCTGACTTATTATGCCTAAGAATCTGATTCCTAAATCTAAATTTGCTTAGATAAGGTATGGCTGAGGGTGTGAGATTTGAGGCAACGAAGGACATGAAATCCTGCGAAGCGTATGTGATGGGGAAACAACACAGAAATAAATATATAGGGGAGAGAGAAGGTAGAGTGCTTGAATTGATCCATTCTGATCTGTGTGGTCCAATTGAGCCATCATTTTTACGCATTTTAGCATTATATGCCTTTCTAGAGTTTAGTAATAACGGTAAGTGGAAGCTTTAAGTTGTGAATAGTCTCATAAGTTAGTTTGAGATGAAAGACGTAGGTGAGGTGAGGCGTATGCTAGGTTGGAGAGTTAGAAGGAAAAATTAATCTTTGTGTATGGACTAAATTATATTGAATTTATTTTGAAGAAATTTTCCATATTTGATTGTAAACCATTGGGTACTCCAATGGAGATTGGTTTGAAATTAAGTGAGAAGAGTACCTCTTGTTTGCCTTATCGTGTCCTAATTGCTTTACTCATATATTTTGCAATAATAAGTACACCTAATATTGCCCATACTGCAAGTGTCTTGAGTAAATATAATGAATGCTTCGATAAATTGCATTGGAAATATGCTAAGCGTGTTCTCAGATATCTGAAAAACTCTATTGATATTTATTGTGCCTAAGAATCTAATTCCTAAATCCCAATAATCTAGCATCCTGAATTAGTTCGAGACCTGATGCCATTAGCTTTTGCGAGTACTGTTGGGATACTCCTATAGGCAATGCTGCAAGTAGATGATGTGATGGTTAAAGACAGATAGACCCTTTATTGGCGAGGTTAGACCCAAAAGCCTATCTTCCACCATAAACTCGTACTGGGACTCGAATCCAGGTCTCTCACTTTCCGAGGAAAATATTCTAATGCATACCCGCTTCGTGTCCCAGACATGTCGCTATTTTTTGCTATTATTCCTTAGGATTCGGCTAACTTTTTTCACGGCTTTTCCGTGCTAAGTTATTTCCTTTCCATCATCCATGCAATGAAGAAAGTTTAGAGAATGGAAGTGTTTATGAAAGTATGGACGTGTTTGTCGAAATCGAAACATGAATGCAAAGATAGGGAATTTTAAAGGAACATTATAAATGGAAATGACCGTTAGCGTGCTTACCTCAAAATTGAAAAGCGAGATGGATATTTTATGTATGTATCTACGTGTGATAGCAGGTATCGAAATAGAGGATCTCAGTTTATTTCATGAGTGAGTTCTACATTGCCGATGTTGAGATTAGCATTTATTTCCTTATGATTGAAAGATACAGCCCTATTAGATGCAGTAGCTACGATTAGAGAGTAAAATTATTCACTCCAATCTCTTTCGGGCATTCCTGTGAAACTGCTGAGTGAGTTTCTAAAAATATCCCTCTGTCAATGAAAACAAAAAGGGAGGGTTGATGAAGTGAGGACGTGCTCAAAGGACGTCACACTTCGATCTCATCTCGAAGGGAAGCTTTCTCGACAAGGGAGCAATCGCGATAAAGCATTATTTTTATTTCGCGGTGACACAAAATGAAGATGCATCTTTTCCTTCCTGAAACAGCGTTTATTGTCTTTTCCTTTTGTTTTTCTTTTCTTCGCCCCTTGTGGAATTTTTTATTTGCGTTCTGGAAATTATTTAGTATACTGTTAATGGTAACTGTACAGTTTTCGAAATGTTTTTTCTCTGCGTATCTTTTGTGAGCTTAGGGGTCTCCTAAACGATGTTTGGTAGATCCAGGAAACGCATACAGAAAATGGTACTTTTTCCTCTATTGTTTTCATAAACAGATGTTTGGAAGTTTTTCAATTTACGTACAGAAGAAAAAGTAGGTTTGAATGTAGTTTCAACTTTCATTTTTAAAATCTATTTGGCGGATTTGTATTAGAATACCTTATTCAACGAAAATTTTTAAGTTGTAAAGTTTGTAGTTTGTGAAGTGTTCAGCCATTTTGAACATCAAACCTTCCGCCATGGCATATGTAAAGCTATAGAGAGAGGATGGGGTTTATTATGTAAGATGAGGAGTGGAATAGTTTGACCTTGCTCTCGTCATTAACCCTTAAGAGGTCGCGCGGTAAACTGTGATGATAGAGATCGCGCACTGTCTAAATGTTCGTGTGTAGTAATATGTGCAGCGATCAGATTCTTTGAAAATTCTTTTTTGCTAGATTAACATTTACGACGGACAATGAAACATTTCTTAAATGTTTTTGACGTTTTTTTACGAGTTTTACGGCTGAGTAAATATTAATTTCTCGACTCCAATGCGTAGCCCGAATTATTTGCTAATTAACGTTAGATATAAATAAAAAATTAAAATTAGAGAATACATATATTTAGATTAAAATAAATAGAATTTTACCCTAAGTTATCTTTGTTTCTTCGTTGTGAACCTCCGCGCAGTCGTAGTTACTGTGTACTCCCTGTAATATATTTTCAACACATAGTACAGTACGCTCTCTTCTCTTGTCAAGAGCAAAATGTCCATCTTTCTGAACTCATATCTTTCAGGTCCTCTCTTTCTTTACTAGGAGTCCCTATGAACTTCTTATTTTGTATTTTTAGGATTCTAGGTAGATTTCCTTTCGCTCCCCTGATTAGGAGTGCGGATAGGATTGACAAATAATAATAACATTTATTTCAATTTTCATAAAGGTACATTAATAAGAAGAAAACAAAAAAAAACAAGTAAAAAATCAGGCACCCCTGTGGAACACCTTTTGTAGGGGTTGCCGTCAGTTCGAATAAAAAACGGGACGTGTTTTTAGGCACATATATGAAAAATAAAAAAGATTTTTATAAAAATTGCTTATAGGAACGGAAAAGCATAGTATATGCAAAGCCCATCTCTTATTGATTTTAAAAATTTCGTCCTATTCATCTTATTCCCTAAATGTGAAGTGAGGAGTGAATGAGAGTATTAATATCTTAACAGCCATACGCCTGGTATTGCTAGGTATACTTAAAATTCACTTTAGAGCCCGGTATTATAATGCTATGTTAAATTGAAGATTTTAGTTAATCTCCTGAACATATGATGGGTTGCATGTGTATTATCTATAACCTTGACTTGAACTCTACCAAACCATTAAAATTTCATGCTCTAAAGTGAACATAAGCTATCATAAGTACACATTATAATACTAGACCATAGAATCATCCTATCTCGGAAAGTACGAGTTCGAACAAGAATTTTACCACTGCACGTTAGTATGTCAGCTTTAATGGAACTCGTGTATTGGCATTCTTAGTCTGGTATTATTAGTGACATTTCTGCGACTGAAATTGTCTAGTGTATGTAACAATTCACCTTTTAAACTGAGCATTTCAAATCATTTACCTTTTCTCTCGACTGTTTTATTCTGGAATTGAAGCAAGACCAAACTATCTCCCATTTACGTAAATACAGGAACGTATCTTAAATTGGAATTTCATTGACTTCCAGCCGATTTGTGAGGTATATGGATGCGACGAGCAAAGTTGATAAAAGTACAATTCGTCTAATGGCAGATGCGTGATTGCCATTTAAGTTTACATTTATCGTATCACTAATAGTGATTAATACTTCATTTTCTGTTTAAACGTTCTCTGTCTTCGTCCCTTTAATTCATTAACAGGAATTTTGCATGAGAGTTACCATGCCCGTAACGCGAGCATATCTTATGGCATTACATGCGTTGTAATGAAGCTATTATTGTCCCTCTGGGTCATGTCAAGAGTCACGTGCACGGAATTTCGCTTGTATCGGCCTGCTCACTAATTAGACGAAGCCTAATTAGGAATGCCTCAGGGAATAGATTAGATTCACAATAGTGGAGGATATGCAATATTTAGCTTTCATTAGTCACTTTTAGCCTATGCATTACACAATGTTTTTGTGTTTAGAAAAAATTTCAAACGTAAAAATGTTTGAAGTCTCTCTTTAAATTCTTTGGCAGGAGTTTCGTAGAAATTAAATCGGAGTTTTATTTTTTATTTTATTATCAAGCAGTGAGAAAATGATTTTCGCTTTCGAAAATTATCATTACCAGATGAGGTATGCGTATATTTTGAAGGAATTAGAAGCGTTAAATAATAACACTAATACAATTACAGGTGATGGTCGTTATTAGTTTCATCTCCTATAGTTATGTCTCATTTGCCGGCCGGGTAATACTGAGTATTCGGTAGGTAGTGTTCGGTGCCAGCTCATTAATATTGAACGTATTTGGTTATAAGTTACTTGAATTACAGAAACTTTAGTAACTGCGGAATCCTCGGAAAAGAATTTAACTCGCCAAAAATTTTAGTAATTAAGATGAAAGTTAATTAATTCATAATTTATTAGTAAAGTTTATAATTTCTCCTATACTGAGTAATCACATGGACCTACCGAAAGGTAGAACACTTATGTTAATACTGAGTAATATGTACAGTGTTAACGAAAATGTCTAAGCTTAGTAAATAAATACAGTATCTAGTTTACTGTTTTAATTCCACATTATATTGTCATATTCCAATATGAAAAATGCAATATTATAAATTATTCAATTTACAATAACAGTTCAATTTACTATTTACAATTGAAATTTATTTAGTGATTATATTTTCATTTTCACCTTCTATTTCCTATATTTGCATTTTAAAATGTAATTTCTTTGTTTACTGTTTCCCTTCTCCTTCTAACTTCTTTCTCCCCAGAGAAAACAAATCAAATTTTCTCCGTCGAAAAAGGAGACGAGGAAACTCTCTTGCAACTGGGTATTTTCATTGTCAACCTTAAGTGGAGAAAGTTCTTTCCACGCCATACTCTTTCTTTTTTAGTGAAACTCTGAAAAGTTATTGAAGTGATGAAAGAGAATCGGTGATACGTGGAAAAATGCCTCACTTGAAGCTTAATATTGAACCAATCTGGTCTAATAGACGGAGAAATGTTATTCATAACGCAGATAAAAATTAATGTAGCAAATTTTAACGAATTATACAATGGATATGTTGTCAATTATCTGTAAAGCTTTAATATTCCTTATTTTGGCCTTTGTTCCATTCTCTTTCATTCATAACGGAACATCTTCTAATTGCTTAGGTCCTGTGTAACGCACTTTTCATTCTTGAGCTCGCTGTCGGTGGTAAAGGGCTTCCCGCTTCGGTCTACGTCGGATGAGAATTCGGCCGCAACCGTTGTACCTGTCTTATGTTTGCCGTAGAAGCAGTAGTAGTTTTCCCCGACTTTAACTCAGTTACCGAACAGGGTTGTTTTGCTGCATTACGCTTTTCCAACGGAGGGGCTCCTGAGGAAGCAGTCCGCTTTAATACAGAACATCCTCTCTCTGCTTTTGCCCAAATTCATGTTTCACTGGATGTACATTGATTTTTCAGCTTTTTAATTTGCCGCAAAGTAAGGAGTTCATTTTTTCGTAAAAACACCTGTTCGTAGAAGGCGTGAGGGCTAGGTCTCTTACATTTGGACGTCCCGCAGTTAATAAAAAAATCTAACGATTTTTATGTAATCAAGTGAACCCCTTAAGTATAAATATATAACCTCATGTTTTACATCGCGGTTCCGAGTTATCACGAAAGTTTTCTTATCAATACCAAATTTTTATATATCTTGGTTGAAATTGTGGTTTTGATTGCTCTCAGATTTTTTATTACGGGTACTCAGGTTTGGAGATGAATAAAAATTAAACAAGGAATTCCACGGAAAAACAAGTTGCTTATCCCAGCATAAATTTCGAGGGTTCCTCAGCTTTAATAATCTTATTTTATAAGATGGGAAGGAACGGTCGAACGGGTCAACGCCACAGGCAATCTGCCTTCAATTTTCGCGGGATTTCCACGCTGTTAAATCTAAATTCGTGTAAAATATAACCCTATTGTAGTTATAGTAAGTAAATGCTAGCAAAAACTCCTAACGATAGCTTTATAACGAAACCAAGTTCGCAGTATGACGTCGATCCATTACAGAGAAAATCTCGATTTACTAAATCGATAACAGCTTTTTATCGTCTCACGGAAATTATCCTTAAAATTTTATTTCAATTAGAAATAAGTGTTAAAATCTGACCTTTAATACTTTGTTCCTATTTGACGAATATTATTGGGCTCCCAATAGCCAAGTGGGCAACGCGTTCGACTTCAGTGAAAGCGGTCCCGGGTTCGATTCCCGGTGGGGGCCTACGTGCGAAATGACCTAAGTTGTCGAAGAAATTTAACAATAATACTAATACGAATATTATTTGATAAATAAAATATCAAAGTGAGCAGTCCTTTAAGGAGCGCAAAAAACGGGAACTTTTTCGTTCTACCTGTGATAAAGTGCCTACCACATAAAAACAAAACTTTTGCAGATAAAGGGCTTTCTTCAGAACTAGAAATTACTTATATTAGTTCTTGATAAGGATGGATGTATTGAAATGCGTTCAATGTTTGTTATTCCATTAGCATAATTTTCTTAATGATGAATATTCAGTGGTACCTTGGTTGACGACGGTCTTAGTTTACGACGTACTCGCTTAATGAGGAGCAGTGATCAAATAATGTCTTAGCGAACGACTTTGGCTTTGGTTTACGACGTCTTCTGGAGAAGATTGACCATTTAAAACTGTTTTTATGACTAATCTGTTTATCGACGATTTCCGTAGCGAATATAAATTAATAAATTTTATGTACCGTCATTTTATGAGTTTTATCTTTGACGAAGTATATGGTTGTGGGAAATTGCGCGTTGGATTACGACGGCTTTCGTTAACGATGGTAATCTTAGAACAGATTTCAATCTCTGTCGTTCACCAATTGTATTTTATAATGATACTTAATAATAATAATATTTTTTGATAATATAATAATAATAATTTTATTGAATATCAAAACTTTACAAAAAAATAAACAAATTTTGACAAAATAGAAATTGAACTACAAAGTTATTACAAATTGATGTTCAAAACAGTAACAAATTAAACTACAGAATTATTACAAATTGAAGTTCAAAACTATTACAAATTGAATTATAAAATTACAGCACATTAAATTACATTACCTCAAAATTGAAGATTGATTTTCTTTGCGGTTTCTCGATATAATAATGATAATATTAATAATAATACGGACTGTAATTAATAATCAATCATTATGTAGGGGTT
This sequence comes from Ladona fulva, assembly GCA_000376725.2. Lineage (NCBI taxonomy): Eukaryota > Metazoa > Arthropoda > Insecta > Odonata > Libellulidae > Ladona > Ladona fulva. The sequence continues at coordinate 1,916,132 of KZ308312.1, forward strand.
CCCTTAAAAACAGATATTTATTCTCCGAAAAACGAAGAGAAATGCTAAGCATCGTCGAATGATATCGTTATTATTTTATTCTTACGGCGAGGTCAGGCCAAAATGGTTCTCTTCCATCTAACCTCGGGGATTTTACATCCCTGGGATTTATTTTGTTTGGGATGTACCGATTTATCTTTTAGAGTTGAGTTAATTATAGTCATTTTTTGTTATTAGGTTAGTATTATTATCAACTTAATTCTAAAAAATGAATCAGTACTTCCTAATAAACTGGCAAACATAGGTACAAGATAATTGGCACAAACAGTAGATAACAGGCAGACAAGGTGATAAATTTAAACTAGTGTAAGGTGATATTAAATACTTTAGACCTTCATTTCCTTTGCCAGAAATTTTGTTGCTGTGCGGTAACCTCAAAGTGTGAAATACCGGTAATGAGATTTTGCCCTGACCTTTGAAAGTTGATTATATCCAACAGAGAAGTTACGCTCTCTGCTTCTTCTTGCATCTCTTCCTCTCATTTATTCTGTTTTGCCAAGCGTCTTAAATGTGCTCCACTTCCTTATCAGACTTCACAGCACTTCTGTTCCTTTTACCGCCCAACGCAGTCCTTTCTTCTGAGCCGTCCAACGTTTAGACTTCCTCTTCCTGTTTCCCACCCGCGGGAAATGAGTTTTTATCCATTTTGTTGACATACTGAGTCACGCGCGAGTGCGCATGCGCTCATCCCATTTGCGCATGCGCAAAAGAGTTATCTCTTAAATTCGTCACCTACTTCCTCAATCCAATATGAATCTGACTATATCTTTGCACGCACTATAGACCCCGAATTATTAGAAATATTGCTTGGTTATTGAGATTTGTTTGGCGTTTCTGTAATATGAAGCAATGATAGAGGCTCATAATTTCCTGCGTCGTATCAAAGGAGTGTTACCTTAAAATGTTTTGTTATATATGGTAGAGTCGTTTTAATATCAGTGTTATCCGAGATAGCATCTACGAAAGCTTAAGTCGATCGGATGTTTAGTAAAGAGAAAAAGAGTATTTGGAAGGAATAATTAGAGGGATGATTGACATTTTGCAAGGCTAAGGAACTTCACGTAATAAATGGTCAATTGTAGGGCCGTTTTACGAAGTGTGCTATTCTAATGCTTCCACTCTGTTGGAGCCAAGGTTTCGCGGGATCATGTGCTGAAAATACTATCGGTACCTTTAGTTGATCACAATAGTTCACTATGCTTTTTAGTGTAGGAATTATTAGTGTAGTATTAAACTAGTAATATATCGTTAACGGAGATTCTGTCAGTCTTCAAGGCTCAGCCAATGGAGTATTAAAGAATTGTATACTTTATATCAGGTGTGAGTAAAATGTTTGAGAATGTGAGCCAAAATCGATTGAATATCTTACGCGAAATTTTTCCATGTGCCAACTAAACTCTTTGCAGGTCACACTATTTGATATCTTGGTATTTGATATGTAAATTATTACGTACATCTTGTGAAATTGACTGGTTGAATAATATTATGACTGATTTTTGACGACGAGGGATGCCCCCTAGTAATTGAAAATAAATTTGGCAAGAGCTTTTTACGTGTACCAAAAAAAAGCCATTGAGGTGCCACGTTTGGCACGCGTTCCAAGGGTTCCCCTCCCCTTTTCTATATTCTACATAATCCTTAGTTCCCATTTACTCTACACTAAAGGTCTAATTTGTTTCTCTACGTTATGTTATGCAAATTTTATGTATGATAGGATATTCAGTTACATAGGATGTATGGTTGGATATCCAATTGAGGATATTTTTGAAGAGGAAGTTTTTCATAACCGACTTTCATTTTCTAATTAACTTCGTTCCTCAAAAAAACTATTTTTTACCGCCATATTGATCATATTTGTAGGAAGCAAGTCTTTTTATTCCTGCATTAAAAAGGATCCGCGTTCTATCTTACCGTATCAACGGAATAAGATATTTATATATCTTTGATCAGGCCATGTATTCTAGATTTCCTCCTTCATTTAATTATGCCCTTCCTCGTCTTTATAGCTTTGAGCTCTTTTCATCTCAAGTTCTAAATCGGGAATATAAGAAGCGGAAATGAATTCGCGTAGAATAGCTTGTTTTCGTTTAAAAATAGGCTTCTTTATGAATCATTCTTTAGATTGTACTGCTCATAAAATAGGCTAATAACTTCTAATTTAGTCTCCCAAGGGCTGCAAAGAATAAATATATGTGTACATGCTTATTTTTTGCCACGGGACCTTGAAACTGTAGCGTGTGAAATATAAACGTTCACGAAATAATCATGTAAAAGTGATTACGGGAGCGGTTGTTTGATTTTATTTTTCTGCTTGATTTAGCGAATGTATAAGAATTCTTTAATCATAAAATTGTGATGCAGTATATGTTTGAGGAACGGAGCTGGTATTTTTGAAAAATGATGTCGTAGAATTTGTAATCTCGAAAAAATTAGAAAGCTAGTAGTTTTCTTGCCACATCTCATTCCTAGCTAATTCCAATCAAAGAATGTTAAGTGAAGAAGAAATTCTATTTTGGTTAATTTTAAAATATTTACTTTATGTATATTTCCGTTTACAAGTCACTGAAATAATGAAGCATTATTATCATTATTATTATATTATATTTCTCTATCGACTTATAAAATTGTTCTTCTTTCATACTTCAAAATTATGAATTTGATTCACTTATGATCAGAATGTGGATCTACATGAGATTAAAAGAGCTTATTCATCTAGCAAATTCAATTTTAGAGAAGGTCACATTTTTTAAATTGATTATCTTTATCCGTGCTGAATTATCTCAGTGGATTTTCGAAAGATTTTCATCGCGACTCAGTAGATTTTTACTTATGAAATTTCTGAGGAGTGAATATTGTTTTAATCTCGTAGGAAGTCTAAAGAAAAGGCTTATATTTCTTCATAATGAGTTTTTAGATCCGAATTTCCGTCATGACTGAAAAAGATTACTCTTCTAGAGCAGCTATCTTAACCTTTTTAGTCCATTTCCGTCGATTCGATCTAGCTCAGAATATAATTTTTCTCTTCCTGAGATTGCCCGCTAGACTTCTAGTCTCACAAATGGTAATAATCCTTAATATTAAAGTCTCGAGTATTTTCTAAAACATCCTGAGAATATTACTCCGTGCATTACTGCGTTATATTTACATCTACAAAATACTATTATAAAATTCGAACGTTAGCTGTAGGATTTAGCTTTTTTTTGAATCGTGGTATCGAATCCTTTCTAAACCTACGCCAGAGTAGAGGTAATAGAAGACGTCCCAATATTAATTTCGCAAAATTGAGAGTTTTAAATTGATTTGAGCCTAATAAAATTTCCAAATTCTTGTTAGAAAGAAGTCAAATCATATTAACACAAGACCTAGAGACGTCACGAACAATTACTATTTGATTTTTCTCAAAAATATTGTAAATACGGTAATAATTTATGTTTCCTTTCATGACTTTACGTTTTTCATATCTAAAACATATTTTAGATGCATTTATTTTATCACATCTCGATGATCAGCAAAGTTTGGGATCTTTTTTAATGAAAATTATGTTTGAAAGTGAATGGATTCGAAATGGCGAATATAATAAAAGTGGTTAGTTCGTACCGAGAACAATAGAGAATAATTCATTTCAAAATATTGTATTAAATATGAAAACATAGTTATTTTAAAATAATAATAAAGAATAAAGAAAATGGGGTAGCTATTAAGGAAAATACTTTAGAATATTCTCCTCAGATCCTATAGTATCGCCTTTGAGGAGAAGTATCCAAAAGAGAGCCCGTCGCATCCTTTACCGGCTCTCGGGTATATTTAATATGTAAAAGCGATAATCTGTGATGAGTTAGTAGTAATAGTATTGTTAAAATTGCTTCGACAGCTTAGGTAATTTCCCACTTAGTCTATAATGAGTTGTTTTACGAATCGTAATATGTCTAGTAGTATTTCATTATCCCTCGCCTACTTTTGAAGTAATTATTCATGCATAGAATATACATGTTTAAGTGAGGATTGAAAATTGCATCACTTTATTGTATCTAAAATTGCTCATGCTATTTAAGTAAACTGTTGTGGACTGTAGGTCCTGCTACTGATACTACTGATGTATGAAATATTTATCATTCGTCTTTCGGTACGGGATAGAGAAAATTGTATCTTTTATACACTTTTGTCTTAGTCTTCTTCATGGCTTAGATCATATGGAAGCTACTGAGATATGAGTTATGTTGAATAATGGCGTTAATTACGGTTTCTCCTTATGCAGTGTTACGAAACGTGTTACTCGTAGAGTCATTATGCTTCGCTAACGTGGGCTTTTTCTGCTTGTAACATTCCGGCTCACTTAAGAAAGCAAGGGCAAACTACCTCACACCTCATCAAGCCTAGTAAGCCTCATTTCCCTCTCCTAGCTATTCGTAGCTGATGGTGGAGGGGATGAGACCCCAACCGGCCTCCGGGCTGAATATTTTACAATACAATTTAATACAAACATCTTTTTTATTGGGCGAACTACTCTACAGATAGCATAAGAAAAATCACTTTAAAACCCTCCCCGCGTTTGCAGAAATAAATGCTTCCCGGTTTCTCCGAAGAAAATATTTGGGTACTACTGCTTTAGAATATGAGCCTATCTGTCAACGCAGTACTGTTTGTTTCAGAAAATGGCTGCACATCTAAATCCATGAAATGAGATTAATAATAACTACGAAAATGAAATAGCATCACCTTTTATTCTCTCTCTGAAGATCCTTCTTGGAAATTCATGCTGCACAAAGGCAGCGTACTAGAAATACCCAGATCGTAAATTAATGCAGGTTTGGAACGGAGCACTCTATTTTCTCACGATGCCGAGATTTATTAATACGCGGTGGCGCTAAGATTTCCTCCTTAATTGGCAAAATATCTTGTCCTTCGGCTCCCGCAAAAAGTGAGACTCTCTTCCCTCGTGTTTTTGCGGAATAAATCTTACCTCATTAAAATTAATACCCATATTTCATCGCCACCGGCGGGTTGACGGCGATGCTTCGTATTCAGCAGAACAAAAACCTCCCAACATGTTGTACTCCCCTTGTTACCTTTTCCGAGCTTGCAAAACTGTGTCGGAGGCCGCCATCTGTTGGTTAAATAAAGGATTTCTCTCTGGGCTTGGATAAAATGGGAAAGGTCAGGCTTTAAAATGAGGGCTTATTAAACGTTACGCCGCGGTGGTAAAGTGGAGCATTCACCGTGCTTATAATAAACTGAAAATACTCGGCACCGACTGATGAGTTTTAAAGATCACCCTGAGTTCCTCAGGGATGAAACAATTAATTTGTCGAAGTATAGCCGCCCCCAGCCTATCTGCCGCCCGGGTGCGAATATAATTTGCTCTCCCTTAAAATTAAATACCTAAATCATACATTTCCTGATTTTCAGGTAAAAATTATTTTGAAAAACCAGTATTTTATGACTTCGTTTCCCAGCTTACATTAGTCACAGAACATCAGTAACTATTAATTATGCATATTCCGTATCCTAACAGTAAATTGTCATTATGATTTAATAGTTCACATTACTTTTGATTATAGTTACACCAACACTAACAGTCTCCGTCAATAAAACACGCAAAGCTATTTACAAATTAGTGAAAACTCCGATCAAATCTCTAGTAAATACATCTTTTAAAACCTGTAGAGAATTTATTCTCGGTACTAGAAAATCTGTTATTGATTCCAGTTCTTCGAATAAATCCCCTGCACAAATATTCCTTTCTCATCTTGAGTTATCCGTAATCCTTTCCTCTTAATGTTTGCCAACTTTAATTTCACATCATAATCTTTCCTAGGTAAGTAGTGTGCATCATACGTAAAGCAACAAATAATGTTGTCGTAATAATAATAATGGTTGGCTACGCTTCTGTAGCCGCCCTACAGATTCCGCCGCCCGGGTGCGATGCACCCCTTGCACCTATAGGACCGCGCGGCTCTGTGTCCAAGCGAGAATTTGTGGAACTCAACAAACATATCGAAATCCCAAGGAAGAATGGACTTGAAAAAAGTCTGACGGGACCGGGAAACATATTGAAAGAAAGGATACTTGGTAATTACCTGCTGCGAAAATTACTAAGTATTCATTCTTTCAAAATGAATATCCACGGGGGTAATCAACTCTTCGCATTTTATTTTATATATTTTTATTGCGAATAATGATCGTCTATACCTCATGGGAAGGAAAGTGAGGATGTTTTCTCTTCATATTTTGATGCGTTTCCATTTATATTTTCCTTTTATGAGCAAATACAATATTGGATTATTACATAGGTACTTAAATACTCGCGTGTGCACATTTAAAATACCAGTAGTTGCATAGGCAAATGGAGAGAATTGATTTTGAGCTTCACTTCCTAACCATTGTTAGAGTAGCGTCCCATATTTTATTTCCTCGGAAAAACCAAGTACCGACAAGGCATGAATTGTAGTTGTAGTAATTTTAAAGCGCTCCGACAGTTAAGGTTATTACGCACTTGAGCACTCTCCGGGAATCGAACCCGAAACCGCTTTCACCGAAGTCGAACGCGTTACTCACATGCCTATCCGGAGGCAACAAGGTAATTGTAGTTTTCAAATTATCTCGATCTTACGAAAGCATTTATAAAAATGCGTTTATTGTCTGTAAAAAAATCGAGTACATCGAGTGTTAGAAGCTACATCTTCAAGTACACCGATTTTAATGAAATAAATTGCATATGATATATTATTCACTTGCAAGAGTGTAGCTGAAAGGGTAACTTTGTCTTATTACCCCATTGATTCCCCTTCGTCCTTTACCGCTGTAGCTCGGACTTTTGCAACGAGAAAAATAGTGATAATTAATAATCGACAACGTTGATACTGGTATGTTGCAGTAACCTGCAAAATCATCCTGTTATTTTTAAGGTCACAACGGTACAACTCCAATTTAAATCGATTTTTTGTTTGGAAGTTAGCAGACGTTTACATTATTGTCCATTTCGTGTGCTAATTCCGGAATATAAACAATTTAATGGCACTACAATGTAAAAATTCTTGGTAACACATATTCTAATTACAGATCTATACAGCGAAAATTGAGTATAATCAATGAAAGTCTTAACACATACGGATGAACTTAGAAATGAATTTTCTATCGTACACATAGTATTTCATTAAAATCGGTGGACTGTATTCGAAGCTATACCTTCTCAAACGCGATGGATTTATTTTACAGACAGTAGTAACTGTTGGCGTGGTGCACAGACGAAAGCAACCATTCACTTTGTTGTCTTTATGATTCAGGTAAATTATTTTGAATTCTGACATAAGGCAAGTTCGAATCTCGAAAGCACGGATGGAAAATGAATCATAAAAGGGGCAGAAGTGTATTAATGAATATTACAAGCTACATTTAATATAAAACATGAAAATAATATGATGTTATGTAATTGATGAGAGTCTTTTAGGCCGTTTTTCATAGAAGACAATACCATACGAAATCGGGGCATACTTTTGTAAACCTATTAATCGTGTAGTTCGAAGAATACAATTATGCTTATGGCTATGTGGGCGATTTAATAAGCAGTTATGACATGTGGGCCTGTTCCATATTCCAGAAACCCACATCGGAAATGGGTTCTAAGTTATGACATTTCTCCTTGATAACTAGAGTCATTTGCGATCAGCTTTTCTCGTTGTAAAATGTTTTACATTCATAAACCGTGCTCGCATTTTTCCTTTCTGTCTACGATATACCAGTATAAAGAGCTGATTTCTCTCGCTCTTTTAAAATGTCGTATATACATCGTTAGTTAAGGTTGCTGCCGAAATTTGGTAATTGCAACATATTTTTCATTACCTAGTCTTTCTTTTCGATAAAATCTTGCTCAACTACACTTATAAAATAATTTGCTATGATAAGTTCTGTTTATANGACAGCTAATATCCATAGCATAAGAATGGCTATCATCGAGGTTGAGTGATGCAAATTGTCTATAACCATTGATTATTTGCGGGTTTTAACGAATATTCAGGATAATTGATCCGAATCCGAAGATATTTATGAAAATGTGGTTACTTTTCTTTGATGCAATTCCGAAGATCGCGTGGACTTTCTCAGAAGGCCAAAACTTTGGGATCCTAATAGTGAACCACTAGACTTATCGTCGGAGGGCTTCGGGAGGATTCTTGGAAGCATTCGACACGATCCCAGACCCCACGACGATCTCTAAGGGCTCCAACTTTGGGGCCCAAAATGGGATTATCACTCTTATGAATTCCATTTTTTCTATGCTAGTTTTCCGCAATGTCTTATATATTTCTGGTGTGTCGTCATATTTTGTTTCTCCTAGGGCTAATCTTGCCTCTATTTAGAGTATCTCCTCCCCGTGTGTCAACGGTTTTTTCTTCTTCCTTGAGAGATCCCTTTTCTAAAGCGTCCTTTCATTAATGAAACGATCAGTAAATCAACTGATTCGTGAAACTAAGGGAAATTAAAGGTCGACCTTTAATGAAAGAGTCAGTGATCTCGTAACAAAGGTATTACTATTTTACTTAACGAAGACCGTGGTATTCTTGGAACGCCTTATTTCTTGCAGCGATTTCCTTCGTATCAAATAGAAATATTAATAATAATAATTTATAAATCAATATAGTTGTCCTTGTTTTGACTATATGTGTGTAGCGTCATTTAATACACAATATTAATACCAACACATCGTTTCAGCAGTGTAACCACGAGGTGCACTATCACCAAGGATATTATATTTTCCAATTCTGCCCTAATGTTGAATTTCTCGGTATATTTTTCAAATTATGAATGTGTTTAAATTTGTTGACTATGCGTATAGTTTTTCAACTACATAGGGGAGATTCAATTAATTGGAGAGTTATAAAATTATGCTTCCTTCGAGTCTCAGGTTTAATTTAACCCATATTTGGCGATATAGATGGGTCGATCTCAAAAACAATGAAGTTAACTTCAGCTTTGCTGGTTTTCCTCCATTTTCCTCCGTTGGTCTTAAATAAATACTCTAATGTAAATATTTGTTTCGTTAGCCGTTTTATCTTATATGCATTCTTTAATGTTTTTTTTTCAAAATCGGAGAATTAGATCCACCGATTCAACGACAAAATGACTGAAATGCGTTCTTTTCTCGTGGATTACGTAAAGTATTTGTGACTAATTGTATTTTATAGAACTAGATGCAGAGTCGTAGAGGATAAACGGGCGTGAAAAATGTCTTACTGACCGGGACTCGAGCCCGGGTCTTCCAGTTGCGGCCAGAACGCGAAAGATCTGGGTTAGAGTCTCGCTTTCGTGAGATGTACGATGATGCGAGATGTCGCTCCACTGGACGTCCCGAACGATGTTCATCTTTTGTGGATGTACGGCCACGTTTAAACTCATTTACCCAATTGTAAACAGTTGCAAATGCAGGAGCAGATGTTCCATGAACTTCATCCAACGCTGCTTTGATCTCTTTCAGCTCCTTTAAAATATGTGTTTAATCACCGATCGAAACTCAGTTTTTCCATTTTTCTGAATAAACAAAAGTTTTTGCTTTAATCGACAATAAAAATGAAACAATGTGATGGATATAACTGAGACTTTAACAGCTATATAGTGAGTAATGATGCTTACTAAAAGCAAACCTATTATGATACGACGAGCGCCATCCCTTGGATTTTCGGAGGACTTATTGAACGACCCTCGTATTTTCCGTCCGTTTATCCTTCGAGTTCTTCTTAGGTACGCGCCTAATAAGGTAGTCACTTACTTTAAAATTTTTCGTAGTAGATCAGTAGATTGTTGAAAGATGTATGCTTTAATTCAGTCCTTAGAACATGTACGTCAGCCGTGTCAAATTTTCGTCATCTATTTGCTACCACTTACTTTGAACAAGTGTGAGGCATGGTAGCGAGCTTCAAATTTTCTATCATCTAGCGCTTAGCTTAGCAAAAAAATATCCGTGGCGCCATAGCAGTCTTTTTCAAACGAAAAAATGAAGAAAATTGTGAAAAAGAAGAGAGCTTGCAGAAAGAAAGGGGCACGTTTGAAGCCAGGGAAATTTCGCATTAGAATTTTTGGGTATCGATGAGCTTTCAAATGGAATCGCGGGCCCGAAGGGAACTGAAGTGGCGTCAAAGAGGGTGAAAAAATAGAAAGGGAAGATGAAGGTGGAGAAGTGAGAGGAAAGAGGTAAGGCAGACGGCAAAGATGGTCTCCTTGCCACCTAATCTCGAGAGAAGCAGTGACGTCACAGCAGCCTCTCTTGTTTCCCTCCCAACTATCTCACTCAGAATCCTTGGGTACAGCGAAAAGTAATGGGAAGGGAGGGAGTGTCTCTGAAACTCCATTTTTATAGGGCCTGCGAGAAAGAACATATTGCAGATGCAATCTTATTACGAATTGGAACCATTCTAAAAGAATACAAGTTTGTATTCTTCTAGAATTGTTGCAATAGCCTCAATTGGTAATTTAAATTGATAATTCGGAACAATCATATAGTAATGCATTCAGCAATATTTTCTGTCAGCCTGTGTAGGGAAAGAGTTAATAGTCAGAGCAATTTGAAAACGGGATAGAGTAAAGAAAAACTGAAGCACTTCTGGTGTAGAAATTTTCCTCCATGACTCTACGAGTATAAAAAATGTATCTAATATCTCTAACTCGTATATAAAATGTATCTATCTATTTATCTATGCTATCAGTTTTTTCATTTTATCCCATTCTAACATTGCTTAGACCATTAAGCCTTTCCTCATGCTGGTTGGCAGATAATATTGCTGATTGATGTGCACTATATTAATTATATGAACTCGACCAAATTATATTATATTATTTTATCGAGTTATTATTTAGTATTACGAGTTTAAGTGCTTGCATTCTGCTTGAATTCGCTCTAATTCGTATTGAATTTGCACCTGTAATATAATCCCCGGGAGACAGCTAATATCCATAGCATAAGAATGGCTATCATCGAGGTTGAGTGATGCAAATTGTCTATAACCATTGATTATTTGCGGGTTTTAACGAATATTCAGGATAATTGATCGACGTATTCGTCATCATTCGAATCCGAAGATATTTATGAAAATGTGGTTACTTTTCTTTGATGCAATTCCGAAGATCGCGTGGACTTTCTCAGAAGGCCAAAACTTTGGGATCCTAATAGTGAACCACTAGACTTATCGTCGGAGGGCTTCGGGAGGATTCTTGGAAGCATTCGACACGATCCCAGACCCCACGACGATCTCTAAGGGCTCCAACTTTGGGGCCCAAAATGGGATTATCACTCTTATGAATTCCATTTTTTCTATGCTAGTTTTCCGCAATGTCTTATATATTTCTGGTGTGTCGTCATATTTTGTTTCTCCTAGGGCTAATCTTGCCTCTATTTAGAGTATCTCCTCCCCGTGTGTCAACGGTTTTTTCTTCTTCCTTGAGAGATCCCTTTTCTAAAGCGTCCTTTCATTAATGAAACGATCAGTAAATCAACTGATTCGTGAAACTAAGGGAAATTAAAGGTCGACCTTTAATGAAAGAGTCAGTGATCTCGTAACAAAGGTATTACTATTTTACTTAACGAAGACCGTGGTATTCTTGGAACGCCTTATTTCTTGCAGCGATTTCCTTCGTATCAAATTACAAAAGAACGAGATGACCTTTTCGTACATAAACGATGCTTAAACTCCGTAGTCGTTTCTCTCTGATGAATAACGTATCATTATTATTTTACGAATAACCTATACACAAGGAAATGTAACCTTAACGTTATAGACGTACGTTATAAAATGTGTGCCGTAGTATGTCATTCAATAATTCATGTCATGGTCAATATTAAATTGTCTTTATCGATAATTTTCTTTGTCTTCCTCAGGCTATCCTCTCGTCTTCCTTTTTATCGTTTTATCCCCCGTCATGAGTTTTTACACCGTTTCATTGATAGCATTTTACTTAAACCCTTCATTCTATCTTCTTAATGATTAGAAAACATGATCATGATTCAATTTAGTTGCGTTTTATGGAGAATCCAGAAGATTAGTCTCCCTTGATGATAAATATAAATAGTTAGATATGGATTGACTTGTCTTTGTCTATGTCTATGTCTATGTGTATACCCTGCTAGCCACCTTTCGGCGTGTGGCAGGGGGTGCATGCACCAAGCGTTCGAGTTACGTGTTTAGCTTATTGTTATCGCGTATCGTTCGCGGAAAAAACGAATTCTTGAATCGGTTCGTTTTCGCATCTATTTCTCTTATTTTCCTCGCTGTATCGGAGCGGCCTATATAGCAGGGAGGGCGCATTATGTCCGCGACGTCTTTCGGCGAAGTTAGGGCCGTGTGGGCTTCTTTTCAGCTAAATCTCGTATGCCGTTTTTTATATCTTATAGAAATGATGAAAACAAATATAGGGTATTGGATCAACTCTTCTCAAGTCATGGTTGACGAACTAGTGCAGTAATAATAATGACTGCTTTGTCAGGCGAATTTTGGTCATAAGAGACTAATCTAAGAATAAACCATTTACAAGTTACGGGCACAAACGACAATGTTCTATCCAGGATTCGAACGCGAAACTTCGGCTAAACTAAGGCTTGAGGCTAACCTCGATTACTAAGCTGAAACCCTAACCACTACAGCACTGGGGCTGGTTAGCGTGATCCAAAAAATAGTCTAATGTCGTAATGGGATTTCATGTTCCTGGCAAGAGAATCTTTCGGAACGGGCAGTGCTTGAAAGATATGACCGAGAGCTACATACGCATGAATGGGCAAATCGGGATCCTCTAGCTGCGACCCGAGTATACCCAACTATGCCGAGTGAGGATCTCGTGACAAACCGTGAACAGGTGTGGCGATCGGAAAGGGAAACACCGAAGAGGCAACGTGGGAATTACGGGAATGAGGGTAAGGGCACGGCAAGAGAGGGAGAAGGCCCCGCTATTGGTAACGTCGAGCCCTGGAGGGACAGGCAGAGTTACGGGCCCTCTCGGTCGACACAGACGCATAAACGCGCGCACACATATGGCAGACGGAACATGATCTGAAAGACAAATGACGCGAGGTACAGAATGCCGATGGATATCCATCACGAAGGGAAGGAACGATCTTCGACTTGCGCATGCGCTCCGTACCACCTTGACGTTGTGGATGATGCTCTTAAGTTGGGGAAGTACTCGCTAATCCGCACTGTCCATTAGGGTGAGAACTGCGAACAGTTTGTCGATGAGCGCGATATGTCTATATAGAAGGCCTTGACCTTAATTCTTGCGTCAAAGATTGGTGAAGTGGGGTCCATGAGGTACTCGCTGATGGAATTATTATTGTTACCTCTACCTACCGCTGTTGGATTTCTGGTGATATCGTCTAATTACAACTACATTACATAAATACCCAGCAAGCTGCCTTTCGGCGTGTGGCAGGGTGGACACCAAGCGTTCGACCTTCTTCTTTAGTTTACTGTTATTGCGTATCGTCCGTGGAAGAAGATCCCTAAAACGACTTGTTCTTGCATCTATTTCTCTTATTTTAGGGCCGATCCGCCGCTCATTGTCGGATCGGCCGAAGTAGCAGCTCATAAATATACATTTAATTACTATAAACTATTAATTAATTTTATAATATTCGTCATTGAAACGGAATATTTAAGCCTACAACATTTACTGTTACATTTAAATATTCGACATGATATATCATGTTTTCATCAGAAAATAATAACAATAACAACAATAATAATCTTTATTATTATTATTATCATCATCATCATCATTACCTATTGTTATTATGCAAATTTTGGCTTGGTGTGGAAAGCGAAGTGAAAATACCTCACTCCTCATTCAGCTTGGTAGGTCTCATCCCCTTTCCAAAGCTTTTCCTGGCTTATAGTGTAGGGTATGAGGTTCAAGCTTGTCTCCGTGCTGAGTACAGTTAGATATAATACATACAATATTACAATTAGATACAATTGAGTGATCATAAGAGAATGTAATCTTTCATACGTAGCCGGAATAGTTCAACGGACTGCCCTTCGCTAGAAGATATATTTTGTTCCTACTCTGTCTATAAATTTCGAGATGAGGTAACAATTCTAAATCCTGGAAAAATATCGGAGGTTTACAGCAATGAGAGGTGCTCCCTTTTCCTTAGTTTTCACTTACGTAGACTAATAAATTTTGCGACCGTTTTGAGTGTTCCACCGTGGGGGTCTTTTTGCTCGCGTCTGAGGTTTTTTTCGCACCATTGACCTCCAGTAATGGCTTAAGCGGCCACTCAGGACTTTCCGATACGAAACTACGCAGACGAGCAGACACCATTCACCTTGAGCAATTCCAGAGTTAAAATGACGTCATCTATCTTCCCTCCTCTTGGTCCATGCACTCCTTTCCAAAGTTCGACGTAACTTGGTCTAGACTAGGGATCGGATAGAACTGAGGGGATGAAATATCCCAGCCTGCCTTCGCAAAAATTTGAGCGGTATTCGAGGTTGTTTTTTCTTCTGAAAAGGTTTTCGGCTATAATTGCACCAAGTATCGGATTAATATGCGACTGTGACCCAGACAGCTAGTAGTAGTATTGTTAAAGGTGCTTCGACAGCTTAGGTCATTTCGCATGTACGCCACCACCAGGAATCAAACCCGGGACCGTTTTCACCGAAGTCGAACGCGTTGCCCACTTGGCTATCCGGGAGCCCCTCAGACAGCTCCCAAAAAAAATGGACAGGTAATTGTAAGAGAGACTCAATAAACTACTAAGTTTGTAAAAATCTTTATATAAATATAACATTTTATTTATTTTATGCATAGAATTTTATAATATCATATATATACATTTATATTTGTACGGTTTTAAATGTTTTATCGTGTCTCTCTTACACATACTTACTCTTTTTTGGTTGGGGTGTTGTCTGGGTTACAATCGCATTTATATAAGCGTAAGATTTCATCTCATTTTTCGATCAGGTTAATATTAATTAATAGGTTAATCGAAGAAATATCTCGTTTGAGAACCCAAACGTCTTTTCTGGTTTAATTTACAAGTTTTATCTCGGGATGTATATTTTCGAGGTAAGGATTGCATTTACTAAGAAAACACGGATAAAGCAGTTATTTTATTAAGAACGCACTTAATGAAAACTGTTTAGGAAGATAAAATTAACGTAGACAAAAAGAAGATAATCCTCTTTTTGGCAGAAGCCATTGTGAAATCATACGAGAAACAATTTTGATTGGCTTGCATAGAGTCTTCGCTGATCACGTTCTATCTGTGAACGTGGACTCCGAGCTAACAATTTTATTTGTCAGATGTCGCTAATCTCCGCTACACAAGCACATAACAATTTTTTCTCAATGATAAATATGCTTTGTAAAGCTGTAAATTCGACCTCTAGTTTCGAACGTTCTCGCTGTTGTTCCTATGAAGAATAGTTCTGTAGAAGTCATTCGTTAAAGAAATTCCAAACGCTATTTAAAGTTATACGTTCGCCTGGGTCTGCAGGCTTAAATTTGCCAAAAGTTCATTTTTTTGATATGAGTCGCACTAGAGACGAAGAGACAAAGGGGGTGGTTTTGGGTGTTCAAACCCCCTACCTTACACGAGAAAAGAGCCAAGAATAAACGAAAGAATGCGAGAAGATGGCATCTCTGAGGGTGGGAGGATCACCTATCCTCTTGCAATTTTCCCATGCAATTACCTCTTGATATTCGCAGGGTATACATATTAAAATAAATCAGTTAATATTTTCATTAGACTTTGGGTAGAAGTAATCTTGCCCCTGGATTACAGGCAATGCAGTGTTTGCTCCAAAGCGATACCAAGGACAAATGAGTCGTATATTACTTATAGTCGGAAATTTTACTGTGGCTACTCTAAATTGGAGTTAATCAAAACTGAACTAGGGATCCCATCAAGAATAGTTACACCGACGCTACTTAGAGGAAAAATTTGTTAGGTTCTTTTTAGCTTTTTTTCGCGCGCGCGCCACGGCGTTGACACTTACATGCTATTTTTCATGAGCTATTGCAAAATTAACCGGAGTAGACTAACCGGTTTATTCAATAGCGAGAATACGGTAAATCGGTTAACGGGTTTCTATTGTAATCATGTGGGATGTATACTTGGGCTTCGTTACGGGCCTCCGGATAGTCATGTGGGAAACGCGTTCGACTTCGGTAAAAGCGGCTCTGGGTTCGATTCCCGGTGGGGACTCGCGTGCGAAGTGACCTTAGCTGTCGAAGCACTTCTAAAACTACTGCAACCTTCGTAACTAAACCTTCTTTTGAAATTTATAATGGAAAATTTTATTTTTATGGTAATATTTTGAGCTCCTGCGCAATTGTGGAATAAAAAAGGCATTTCTCTGTAACATCAGCGGCAATTCTGATACCCCTATCTTCTCTTCCAATCGTTCTTCTTTTATTTGCTCTCATACCCTTAGCTCTTGCCTTTACTCAACCCAATCAAGCCTCTCTCATCTCGCAAATTCCCTAATTCCGAAAGCAGAGGTCGCCTTTTCCTCATCTCGCACTGGGAAAACTTGACGTTTTTTCTCTTTAAAAATCCCTTAAACTATCACTCTCGTTTAAGTCTCATCACGAGAAGGGCTCTGGAAATAACACCGTCTTCTTCCCCATTTCTTCCTCTTTTGCACCATCTACTTTTCTCTTCTCGAAGAACTTGTTAAGATATCCTCTTTGCCTTAATTTATTTTACCCTCGGCTGGTTTCTTCTCCTTTTATTTTCGTTTTATCTTCCTCATCTTTTCATGTATACTGGTTTCTTATCATATCCATCTCTTTAGGAATTATCTGTAAACAACCGTCAACTAAGCGATACAGCATTAAGTTATTATTACGTAAATATATATTTGCATATTTTGCCTCTAACTTAAAATTGTGACAGCTATCAACATTCTGCTGAGCCGTGTAGCTCACTTAAAACTTTCACCCTGTTCATATTTTACGTGACCCAATAACCGTGAACACTCCTTTCTAATTTGAATAACCGGGAATGGAAGTCTACCTGCTGTAGACTTCCGGCTATTCCCAAATAATGTTAAGAGTTTCATTAAAGGTTTAGATAAAATTAATAACTTAGATGAGTGAGCCTGCCAATAAAGAAATCTGAGGGGATTTCTAGGTAGAATTATGTACGGGGTATCTTCGGGGGGCCCGGGAACTACTAAAAAAACTACTACTACTTCTCGTCCCGAGGAGGCGGCAATGTCGTCTCGTCGGAGCGCGTCATCATTATAGGCCGCCTCATATCTCCCCCCTCAATGCATTTAGGAAATATCGCCCTTGCTTATTTTTTCTAAATCGTTTAAATAGCGCGTAGTAAAAATTTCAACTGCGTAGGATCAAATTTGTAGGAGGAGATCGACTATTAATTCAGACGCTTATCAAAGGTCAATAAATCATGGTCGGATCTCAGAAACGCGGATTTTGCTTCACGACTATATACCACATTTCTGCTAAAAGTATGATTTTTCTGTGACTCCTGGTCATTGTTCCACAAAGGTTTAAAGATGACCGAGTCATGGATTTGCGCGAATTTACCGTGTTTTGATTTGATTTACGTCGACTCACATAAAGCAGGAGATAGATATTGACTTTTAATGTATATCATTTTAAAGACAAATAAATGTTCTTTCGAACGATGTATAACATGTCCCTATATAATAGCAGATCATCAATGGGTAACGCGTCAAAGTCCAGGTCTATACTATTTTCAATCCGGCAGTAGTACGGATGGTAGTCACGAGGACTTGTCACGAACTCTGAAAATTTCTTTCAGTAATTAAAATAAGTAATACGTATTGGCGAGTTGATGTAACGTTACTTCGAGGTGATTGTACACTTATGTGTAAATCATAATTGTTTATCAGCACTCTTTTTATAATATTGTCATAAATCTATATCTAGATAAATACTCTGCAAGCCGCCTTTCGGGGTGTGGCACAGGGTATAAACGCCGAGTGTCGTCGACCTTTAGCTTAAATTTTTTCGGAAAAATAAATCCTTAAAAAGACTTTTTCTAGCATCTACGAGTATTTCTCGCATTTCTTTCCTTTTACGGCCTAAGTAACAGGGGGGTAATACCGATTACATCCTCCGCAAATTAATTTCTCTGAGTTTAGCAAGCAATCGCTACCTATGTATTCTCGTAGCTTCTAATCTCCTTTCTTTCAAGGATTCTTAACATGCGTCATTAGTTAGTGATGTTGATTAATGTTTCAAGTAATTATAATATTGATAACGTTGATTGTTAAAAATGTGTGCGTTGTGTTCGTCACACGACCCTGCGTCTCGCAACAGCGTAAATGTATGACAAATAAATCATATGATAACGAGGAATATAGCTAATATCTGAAAATTATAAATATTATGCCTGTTTGTCGAATACAAACGTGGTCGATATTTTAATTAAATTCTCGGAATGCAGCCTTAATTACATTAATTTTTGTTGATTCGCAAAATTCTGTTGTTTTTATTTAATATTGCATTATACGAGCGTAGCGGTAGGTTATTAATCAAGCGTTAATGACCAATTAAGGCTGGAATACCTCTGCTCGAGGAAATCCATAAAATTCGGCATTAATTAAAAATAAACAGTCATTTATACAAGCATGACATGATTAATGGGAAAAAAAGAATTATTGGTGATATTGAGAGGGGAAATGGATTTAATGAGGAATTTAAGAACATATAGGCCTGAGGAAATATAAATGACTCACGTTATGCCATCAATTACCCAAAATACCAAGTACTGCTGACGTAAGAAACTGCCTTCGGAGTAATATTTCAACAGTATAGGTCTGCTAGGCTAACTCGGTGTAATTTACCTACTGCTAGGAGTAGTAGTGCCTCTCTATGCGGGTTGTTTTCCTGTCTCGAGACCGTACAAAATGTATCCGTTCAAATTACGCTTTAGTAAATTCCAAGGATTGCATTCCCTAGTCTGAGCCTGACGTGCATCCGTCTACTTCTTTGCTCGTAAATTACTAAGGAAGCTATCCAACTCAACCCTTACAAGACGAGTATCTGCCACCATTTCCGCGTGACGCGCATCGCTTTGCTTTCTCGAAAAAATTTCCTCGTATTCCCTATATAGGAACAGAAACTCTATCTTAGGTCTCAGGTATAGGAGTTCTGATTCTCAGAAATAAACGTAATTATCCGTTTTCCTATCGGGAAGCTCGTGATTCATTTGCAATTTCCTAGGAAAAACCTAATTCGAATATTGCATTCTTTGCCCCGTGGTTACTGATAAAATCTCTCTTCTTGTTCCCTTTCGATACCCTTCGCAGGTTTTCACACGCCCTTCTCTTTTTCGGCGATTTCATTAAGTGGGAATATAATTTCTGTGATGTCGTCAGTTTTTCCTTCCTATAAACCTTTTACCCTTTCCTTTTTTCCTACATTTTCCCCATCTTTATTTCAGTCTAGTTTTCGCCTTGTACTTTTATGTCATTCGAGAATGTCTGAATTTTGACAAAAATACAAAAATAGAAGGTTTACGGTATACCTTAGTCCCAATTTCCTCCAACAAAGTCGTCGTTAATTTGTAGGTTTCTGTGAAATAGGAGAAGGTACCGAAATATACCGGCCGGTTTTGATTTTTCCGTGACGTGAATTGTATTAAAGGATAGTAATTATTAATTGATGCGAATAAGGTATGGAAGGTCGGATGTGAAGAGCGAGATGCTGGATAAAATGGAATAGCTTGAGTTATAAAGTAAAAGTAATGGAAAGAATAACGGACATGAAAAGAGTCTGGCAGGACTAGGACATGAACCTGGAATCTTCCGCTTTCCGGGCAGAATTAATTTGTTAAATGCCAGAATTTTTTCATGTCCGTTATTGCTTGGGATTTACCCTAGGTGCACGCCTTAACGTGCAAAGTTACCTCTACCCTTTTCCTAACGGAAAGAGTTACGTATGAGTATGAAGCGAAATGGATATGAGAACCTTTCGGAGCTTTGCGAATAAATGAGGTAATAACAACTAATGACTAAATTAAAGCAGTTAGAAGAATCTAAAGAAAATGGAAAACTCTCAGAATGATAAAAAAAATTATCAGTCGGATCGATAAAACAACGCTTCTAACCGATTCATCGTTGGTCGAAGGAGATAAACCGAAACTGAGCCGAAATTAGAACCATAACGAAAACGAACGGAACCCTTTACGGCTTGATTAATTTATCAAGATGATATATTGGTTTATTTATTTATATGTATATACCCCGGTGCCCAAACAAACATCTATTCATTATACCGAAGAGGCGTGAACAGTAACAATTGACGATCACACGTGGCCATTGCCTTACCAGAGAATTCCGGTTAGCCGGGACTCGAATCCGGGACCTTGGGGTTAGATCGCTAGCATGGAACTACTCCGTAACCGCGGATGGTAAAATTATTATTATTTCTCTAATGGAAACAGAATGAGCCCAATTAAATCCATTTTAATAATTATTCACAAGGATAAAGGAAAGGAAGGTAACTTAGTAGGTTGTAAAACCTACGAAAATTCCAAAGGAATAACAAGTGTGAAAAATAGCGACACGAACTTGTTATTCCTTTTAATTATTCACAAGCGTAAACAGCCATTTCTGGAAAAGTCTGGCTAACCGGGACTCGAACCCGGAACCTTGGCGAAGAGCGAGCTACTCCACCGTTGGATTTCAGCAATACCCAATATAACAATTACCTGGTTAATATTAAATTAAATAAATGTCAAGATATTTCTGTTTTTAGAATATTCTAGGTCACCGTCTCTTTCTTCTTCCTAATCGCATCCATCTGAATCCTCCTCTTCTCACAATGCCACCCACGAATCTCCTCCAACCACTTCCTCCTTTTTTCACTCTTCGCAACCCTCCCCTTCTTTTCGGCGCAGATGGCTTCAAGGGATGTTTCATTCTGTTTCGATCCCCCTTCGCTTCCCACGCATGCCGCGCTACACACGTCCCCGCAATCTGTTTAAAATCACTCTTTTCTCGGTGCCTCTCCACATTACACACATCCTTATCTTCCATTCTCTTTCATGTCTCCACAGGAATTTCCCTCAGTCCTTTCCCTCTAAGAAGTTTCCTTTCATCTGCGAGAAGTCGCTTTGGAAATGCGTTTAGCTTTGAAGAGGTTTTCCTGCGGATTCCGGCAAACTTTACAATGTCAGTGTCGTTGGGATTCAAAAGAGATCAATGTTCTGTTATTATTTATTATCGCCGACCGTGAATCTTGGAATGGCGGCTTCCATTTTCTCATATAATATTTCTCGATGTTGATCCGTTTTCCGTTCCAAACAAATTTTGATGAGTGTATTCGTTTATGTATTATTGAACTTTCTATTTTCGTGGAATCGTAAGCTGGATGACCTTGCTTTCAAATGATATTTTATGTTATCTATACCTTCCGGAAAATAGATTCGCCAACCAAGTCTTTTTAATCCTATCTAGTCATCAAATAATTAAGCGGAAGAAAATCAGTTTTGTAGCGGTTTTGTTAGGAACCATCTGGGCTGGTTTTCATTGTGTTCTTGGCGTCGTAATATGAAACGTTATACTTCATCTTCGAAAACTCTCACTTGATGCCGCATAGTTTTCAGTAACTCTCAAATGATTAAGTACAATCGATGTGGGAAGGAGTAAATTAGTGGAAAGTCATGAAAAGAAGTACACTTACTAATTTCCTTATACTTTTACGTACGCGACCGGTTTCGCTTCGGAAACGCGGAAGCATCATCAGGTAAACACCAAAATCTTGTCAAAGGTATATATAGCGAAGGTGAACGGGGATGGATGTTGTAAAAAGGGGGGATGGTAAGGGAGGGAGTGGGTGAGGGAGGTGATCGATGATTAAGTACAAAATTGAAGTATCAAATACAAAGTTAATGATGTAAATGAAGAATTAGTCTATTAAAAATGTGGATCAGGGAAAGGTTGTATACCTTGCACTACAAAGCATTCCCCAGAGTGAATTTGATTCGGTGTGGTAGTATATGATTAATGAATCTGCGTAGAAAGTAGAAGACCTATTCCATTTGCGTAAAAAGTAAAATACATAAAAATAATCTTAGAGCACCGGCACTTGCTGCTGCTCTAGCCAATTGAGCTATCTTCTCAGAACGTTCAGACATGCCGTTTTGGGAAACACATTTTGCTTGGGAATTGGTCACTGCCTTAAGGGCGTCGGGTACAATTTAAACTAGCTGTCTTTAGCGCTTTCCGTATTTAGTTCAAAGAAATGCCGCTGTCTAATTTTCCAAACAGGGAGGGCGATGGATCGAACGACTTACTGTAGCGCCGAAGCTCTTTCGATCTGTTTGCTGCGGAATGCGTTGGACATGTTGCTCAAATTACACGATTACGGAAATTGTGTGAATCTTACGTACTTGGAAAGTGCCTGGGTTAGAAGATAAAGGATTAAGCTAAAATTTTGTGCAAGATGATTTTCATATTATTTCTAATTGCCGAGTACTCTTACAACGAAAGGAATCGATTTTTATATACGTTTTCTAATTTTTCCTCCCTTATGGTTTGCATGATCCTAACGAAGAATCTATGTAAGTATAGCAACATCTTTTAAGTATTGAATGGCAAAAACAGAAATTTTTTATCGATATTCATGCAATCTTGGGGTGTTATTATATGGGGGCCAGCAGCCTTCAAACGGATATTCAGGCCTTATATCGACTGTCCTTAACGTGTGAAATCACGTAGTATCCTTTTCCATAGTTGACGTGCTTGAATCGCTGTTGCGTCGATTTTTCACTTCTCGTTATTCGTAGATCGAATATAAATATTTTTCAACGACGTCTCAACTCAAACTATTATATTTATCCTATTAGCGGAAAATTAGAANAATTAGAAATAATGGTCTTACGAAATCAAGAGAAGTGTCAGAAGAAAGGGAAATGATCATAGATTCTTATTTCAGTCGTGAAATATTGATATAGATCCGAAATTTCGAGAGAATTTTGATAAAATACACGGAAAATTCGTAAAATATTAGGGAAATAAACAACCCATCCCTTTGACGACTAAGGCCATTGTTGAATGTTGATTTCATGAATTATCCCATATAAGTTCACGGGGATAATCAGTTTTTAAAAGATTCATAAGAAATGTACGTAAATTAGGCTTTCATGACTTGAAAACAGTAGAATAAATATTATAAAGAGTTAGAAATATATTGAGTTATTATCTTACGACGGACTGTTTCTGGGTTAGGAGGACTAGGTATATACGATGATACATATATTTTTAAATTAAATTAAGTTCGTCATGCTTGACTGGACCGTTTACTAGTTTGGTTCTAATTTACAGAAGTTTATCGACATTCATCCAATTTGTAATTACTATTTTTATAGCTTAATCGCCTGAATCCTTCGCATTCTCCCTTTAGGACTAGGAATTTTCATTCCCCTTTGATTGTCAAAGTTTCTGTCTCCCATCTGCAACCTAATATTTCCCTTTACCTTTCGATTGCTTGAATTCTTCCTTTTACCTCTGTCTCCGTTCCCGTCTTTCCATCTCTGGTCCCCACACAAACACAAAAGCCCATTCCTTCAACTTCTTGATAAGTTTTCTTAACCGCTCAAGCTTATTTCCCCCTTACTTCCTTCCACTCTCGGGACCATAACTGTTTCGAAGTTCTTTTAATTTCCTCCCTTTGTTTGTATGACGAGATTCTCCATCTCAGCAACATAATTCCTGTTTCTCTTCCCTCTCAGATATCGCTTCCAAATTCAGTCAGCGGCTGCTATCAAGATTGTCGCTTTGTTGTTCTCCGTCCTAAAAAAAATTGTTTTTATTTTTCCAAAAGGCATTTCTGTATATTGATTTTGGTCGTAGAAATTCGTTGTTATTCAGCCCGAGAAGGTCATATTGTTTAAATATCTCGTTATTGAGAATGATATCATATTTTTAAGTTCTTAGCGGCTTTTTTATAAATAACCTCTCTCTCTCTTATGAATGTATATCGAAATATTATTTTATTACGGAAATGGACGTTCTTTAGTTGATTTATTTCAATTGAATTCTTTTTTACGTAATTTTTCAGCTCAAAACAATGAATATTCAGAATTAATGGTACTCTACAGGCATTTATATTCTTTAATTATTCTTTGAATAATTATTAAAGAATAGAAATGTCAGTAGAGTGATATTCATTCTGAATATTTATAGTTTATTTCGTGTATTTAGAGTTAATCGAATTTTAAGTACAGAGACAAGGAATAATGGAACATTGGTTGGATCTTTTTGAATAAGATTCTTTCCTTCCTTTGCCGGTTATTTGTTTCTAGACTCTCTATTACATTCAATTGCTTACGAGCTGTTACTTCTTTTTCTTAGTGCATTGACGAAGCAGATATTGGAGATCAGTTGTTTGCTTATCAGCCAAAACGATATTGAGAGTTAAGATTTGACTCTGTGTTTACCTTCTACTTTTAGAGACTTTACTTTTCAGCTCTTTCGTTAATTGGTAAAATTTTCCTCCGTTTTTGATTAAAGACACATCCTCATACAGTTTAACTATTCTTTAAAGGGGCAAGGTAAATTTAAAATAAACCTCTTCTTCCCTCATAAATAGACATTCATACCCTTTGTTAGAGTATTCTCTCTTTCCTTTCCCAAGGATTAACGGCCGTGAGATAAGTCTGACCTGGAATCGAACTCGGATCTTCCTTTTTCGGAATTGACTGCCGTTCGGAAGGCTTTTAGAGCAGTCACCTGGGAAGTGGAAGATCGGAGTTCGAGTCCCTGTCCTATCAGTCTTTTCGCGTCTGTTTCTCCTAGGGAATATTCCCTGGCGTACTCCTTATGCAAAAAAAGTTGCTTGTTACACTTTTCCCTATTTTTTTTTCATTGTGAAATTGATCTGCGCGGTATTATGATCGTTGAATCGGAGATGATGTTGCTGTAAGTGAAACTCTAACATTAATAATTCATGCGAAATTCATAAACATGGGCGTCCAACCAACGAATGTACCGCTGGATCGCTTATTTTTTGTCGAATCTTTCTTTTTACTCAGTAATAGTCTTACAATCGTTAATTTAGCTGAATCTGAGTCGTCAGTCCGAAAACTCTCACTAAGGTTTACACTATTCTGTTTATATATAATTGGATTTATCGTATGTTGATTTTCCTTTTTCCTTTATTTGTTTTCACATTCCTACTTCTTTACAGAATTTGATGTAGTTAACTGTAACTTTTGTATCGAGACTATTTTGGTGGTGGTTTCTTGGTTAATGTTTCTATCGATACATTTTCTCTTAAAATGCACGTGTATAAATTACGTTCGATAAAAGACGTAGCTCGCTGTTTCAAAAAGAATGGTCAGACTTAAATAGATTAGAAATTAATAGAACCTATCCCTATAGCATAAAATCGGGCTTCTTAATTGCGATAATGGGGAAAATAAGACATCTGAGACGAATTGAGGTTTCGATTCTCCTTTTCCCTAAAGATCGGTTAATCGTTCGCAAGAATTCAAATCGAGAAAATTTTTTAATCGATCCAACCTAATGAGCATAATTTCACCAATACCCGTAAAAACAGACTTATTTTTCAAAGACAGCTTTACGACACAAGAAATTCTTGTACTACAACGTGTAGTTGCCAATTTAACAATTTTTTCACTAGATCTAGAGACTTTTTCTTTCTTTTAGTGAACTTATTCAAAAGTTCCAGTGGCAATTGAAACAGTTTTTCGTAATTGTCTCCTCAACGGCGGGCGGAAATTTTAATTATGGGGAAGATATTTTTTGCTCTCTTGTAATTGGATTCAATCCCCCCTATCAGCGGAACGATTTTACTATAGCGTCGCTCCAAATCTCCGGAGCCTGTTGCTCCTCTGCTCCGTACCGGTGATTCCCAAGCCGGAGATAAGGCTTTCAATTGCGGAGGATTTCGTTGACGTGCAACTCCAACATGCGAACGTTCAGATGGTCTATCCTCAATGGATCGTAGGCTAATTCAACCCACCTATGAGTATCCAGTTAAGTTCGATAGCCGTGAATATTAAGAGGCGTATTTTTGTCTGATTAAATTAATCGGGTAAGGTATGACTGAATTCATATGAGGCAGTGCTAGCAAACGTAAAAAAATATAAAAAATAATATTATATTATAATAATATATTTACATCATTACATAATAGTTATTATAATATAAACAATTATCTCTAATTGCAATTTGCAAATTGAGATTCGCGATTCATTACGGAAGTAGGGATTACGTGGTAAGCTACGAGTGCCTTGGGATCGCTGTACTATCAGGAACCCTGGAAAAATTTCGCATTAAATACCATATATTTATAATTATATACATTATTACGGTTTAGACCATCTTTTATTATCCATCTACATCTGCATAAACACCCAGCAAGCCGCCTTACGGCGTGTGGCAGGGGGTGAAAACACCGGGCGTTCGGACTATTTTTTAAGCCTATTATTATCATGTATAGTTCGCGGAAAGAATGAATTCTTAAAACGCCTCGTCCTAGCATCTATTTCTCTTATTTTGCGCTCATTGTCGGATCGCCCAAGGTAGCAGGGGGGTCTCATAATATCTACTATATCTTCCGCAAATGTACTTTCCCTAAATTTATCAAGCAATCGCAATCTAGCTTCTAGTCTCCTATCTTTTAAGGATTCCCAACCTGCATCTGACAGCATTTTGGTAACGCTTACTTTTTTATTAATTAGAAACTAAGAAAAATTTTTAAACTTTCTAAGAAACTAAGAATTTTTTTTACTAATTGTAAGTAAATTGTAGATTGAATTAGCAAATACGCCACGAAACTGTCTAACTCCGGCATAAAATCAATAATAAACAAGTAAACTGAGTAAAGTGCTTGCTTTTTTATTCGCAATAAAAGTCTCTAGTCTCGCAACGTCGTCCGCCTTTCCAAAATCCCTCTTAGTGCCTACCACGAATCTTCTTGTGCGTGTTTATGAATTTCTCGAAAAGCTGTTTCTGTGACTTATAGTTGTAGCTTAGTTAACACTAGTTAACATTAGTTGTATAGCTTAGTTAACACTATCTCAAAACCCTCAAAACTATCTCCACCCGATGTTATTAAATAAAAGGAGTACTTTAAAACTCTGCACAAACTTCCAACAGTGTCCAGAACAAATACATAGCGCAGATGAAATTGTATAAAGTATAATTTATATAAAAAACAGTTTCAAAATTAAATTAATTCATTCATTTCATAAATTAGTTTGCCTGAAGGCTGTATCGAACCTCCACTCTTCTGCCATAAGCTACCAAAAGCCATAGAGAGGATACAAGGCAAGATGAGGATTGAGGTAGTTTACTGCCTCTTTCTCTCCTGAACCAGAATGCTATTATGTTATGCTATAAAAATCCACGAAAACGCAGCATAGTTACCCTGAATGAAATGAATAACCTTAAATGACAGTAAAATCAGTAAAAAGAGGTCAAGATGAATGTCATTATATGTCTTCACTTTTACTCAGTAGCTTTCCTATTACGCACACAAAAACAAGATTGAAGCGAAATTATAGAAAGTTATTATTATTTTAATTGCCTTACTGCAGAATTTTTGAATTTGTATGCTCTAGTTTAAGTTATTTCTCAGAGTAATCCCGATATTTGACTGACTCGACGGCAATTTCCATTAATCTGTTTCTCGCCGATCTATTCGTTAGGAATAAAGCTTCTTTTGTTTCCCATTACTGTTAATTTTTGTTTATCCTTTTCCAAAGAAGAATGAAAAGTATACCATACATCAAGTTATGTTTGCAGGAGCAATATATTCTATCGCATTCCAAGAAAATCCTATTCACGTTTACGCCAATTACATTAAACCTATAATAAACGGAAGAAAATAATATGCAAAAGGAAGTTTCAACGACGAAAAGAAGTGTTGAAGAATAAGAAAATGCAAAAAGTTGGAAAGAAGAACCCCCCTTTAAGGATAACACACAAGGAAAAGGGTTTAGGTGACTTGGCACGGTAAGGTGTGCACGTAGGAAAATTCCCGAGGAGAAATGGACATGAAAAAAGTCTTATGGGACCGGGACTCAAACAAAAAAACTTGGGAGACCCGGGTTCGAGTCCCGGTCCAGACAAAAAAGTAGATTTTAGAAACGTTCGGAGGTCAAAAGTAAAAGGTAGGGGAAAGAAAGTGGGAGGAGGGAGAGGGGAAAAAATGTATTAAAAGAGAAGAAAAGTCTTGATTTGTGGATAAGGTTAATGGAGGATTTATTGTTTACCGATAGAAATACTATCCCGTGATGTCCTCTCTTCAGTAACAACTGTGGGCTTTCGTGCCATATTTATCACCTGTGGGAAAGCGAAAAATTTCTTTTCTTTGCACAAGGAAATATTAGAAGTTAGGAAAAAGGGTGAGGAGGCATCAGAACTCAAGGGAAGGAGCGCAATGAAGGATGGATGAGGCGATAAGGAAAGGACATTAGGTTCAAGTGGACGTATGCACGTACGCCCTTGGAGGAAAAAAGAAAGCGGCCGATAGAACAGCAAACCAATCGATTCAAATCGAATTTAGACCACTCATTAGTCACTTAAATGATTTTCCAATATTGAGTGGCATTACCTTAATTGAAGTCGGCACGAACAGTTTACTCAACTCCGATTCAATTACTGCTGGAAATCCTTCAAAATGGAAACATTACCAAATCTACGGATTCTAATTTTCAACATTAACTCATTCCTATATCATCTTCAGTATACTCCTATAGTATGATTCCTCAACTAACAAGGAGACATACAGGTGAATTTTTCTATCATTGAAGAATTTGCTCGTTCTTCCTCGTACTTGTAGGAATGAAAAACACTTTGTATAAATTCCACAGTTTATTGCAAACTGTTTTTCATTCGTACCTGATGGATTTCCGCTAAGTGACGACTTCTACCATTGATCATATTTCTCGTACTTGGATAGCAGACGTCTTTGATCATTTACGCGAAATTAAAAAATCATAATTGACGGTAAAAACATTTGTTGCACATTATTGGTTACCTGTGAATAAGATTGGTTTTGTATCCTTGTATTGGATTTGCAAACCTCTCCAAGATAGGTCTCCTTAAACTTTCCCCATGCCGATCTCCTTTTGCCCCAAAAAAATTTAAAATACCACAATTTAATAGCATATCGTAAATATTTATAGTTCATATAAATATAAAAGGAGCAAATGTAGAAAACACAGCGTAGCTTGGCCCTAAAAATAAATAATATATAATTTTACATTGTAGTTCCCGTGTATACTTCTTATAATTTCTTTATAAAAACCAACATTTCTCGACCCCCTCTCAACAACTTCTTAGCCAACAGTTTAAGAAACCCATCAGGACGTTTTGGCTGACGTATGTAACCCTGGAACGAATTACCTTTCCTAGGAGAGGTTGCATTTCAGCATTGCTTGGTATGCATCTATTTAAGTTTTTATCAAAGAAACATCTACGTCATCAACATTCTTTTAAAAAATAACGCAGTGTAAACGACTTTTTTCGGCTGAGCGCCACCGAATTTCTAGTTATCAAGAAATTACGTGTTTTTGTGAAATCACGGCTTTATGTTTAACCTACGAACGAATTTTAAGGTTTAAAATTGAAAAAATACTTCGTATTTTCCTTAAGCTTTAATGAAGCGACCGGTTTCTGCCTATACCACTATCATCAGATACATCCACTAGGAACGCTAATAATTTTATACTCCTGGCTTTTGGTAGTTGCTCCTGATAACAGACCGATACAAGACACGTCAATAAAACTTCTCAGGTAAACACGAAGTCCTCTTTTAATTTTTGAAAGGCGTTACACGAAGTGCAGTCAACGAATATCGTTTACAAATTTAGCCTATTAGAGGTTTAGAAACACTCCGTAAGCCGTCTTTTTGCAAACGGAACCGAGGATGGAGGCTTTGTCTCTGAAGTGATCATTGGGCATTCCCAGAAATCGGTAATCCGGAGCTTCCCGTTTGTCTCTGAGCGCGAGTTCCGTTTGCCGAAGACGGCTTACGGAGTGTTTTTAAACCTCCAATTCATAAACAGCCGTGTTCCAACCTTCTTTTTCTTACAAATTTTGCCTAGTTTATATATGAATTAATACGAGAAGATGAGTACATTCTATCTGAGTAGGATAGTAATTTCTGATAAGAATAGTTTACTTGGCCTTGTCAGGAAGGGAAACAATTTGTAGAAAGTATATACTCTGTTGTGCAGTGAGGATTATTTGGCATGAATCTAAATTTTGACTTAAATAACTTCCTCCTCAAATAAGAAAACCACTTAAAGGGCCTAAAAATTAACCCTCAACATTGCCAGTTCTTTACTCATTGTCAGCAACTATCTTTCTTTCCACATATCACCATTCTCTCTCCATCCTTTTCCGTCAGCTTCCTCACAATTTTTTCCCCGTATTCCTCCCTCCCTCGCCACGAGAAGAGGGAGCCATTCAACATCTGCGAAGTGCCTCCAGCTCCAGATGGGCAGTGTACCAGGGAATGAAACGAGTGGAGGCGGAATGAATTTCGTCCCAGCGACAGCTTCCCTCACTTCCCGTCACCGCCCTTTCTCCTTAACGCGATTATATTATCCGCAAGAAGAAATTGTTTGTCTTGTGCATTAACTGCCAGAATTATGGAGACCGCTAACGGAATCCCTTATCTCCTTATTTGGTCACGCAAGGAGGAGTGGTTTAAAGATTGGTGCCAACAACACGATTATGGATTTTTATCTGTTTTCTATCGCTACCGATTGCTGTATGTTTCATATCGCTCGCTAAATGAATGTTTTTCGAATAGATAACGATGTCTTTGGTGTGGGGTTATCTTGATCGACCAGGGTCGGCCGACCAACCTTGTTTTACCTAGCCTAGTTTAGTTAACAGCTTCTTAATTATGCCATTTGTCATCTATAATTAATCACAAAGATTAAAAAGTTCACTTTATAAATAAAATATCTAAAGCCGTACATTAGCATAATGTTGGGAAACTAAGGTGAGAACTAAAGTGAGATATATTACAATGTCTTTTTTTTAGTGGACGATTTAATTGGTAATTACTACTTGAGAATTATCAGATAGTTATACTATTTGGAGAGTAAATGAAATTAAAATCCTTCGTAATTTTCCACAGGTTTTATTCTGCGACCGGTTTCGTAAGAAGGTCTTACATCTTCAGGCAAAATGACAATTTTCTCCACAGTATATATAGTAAAGGAGTTTAAGGGGGAGGGAGGGTAGGGGACAGAGCATCAGGGAAAATTTGGCTGGGTAAAGAGAGGAGAGGGGAAGGGTTCACAAACCTGTGGAAAATTACGAAGGATTTTAATTTCATTTAGTATGGCTTTCCACCAAGTAACGCCTGATCATATCGATTTTATCTATTTGGAGAGTATATTTCAACGAAGACTGGGCTATGCGCAGTATAATTATGCAAGTAATATTGATTCTTAAATCATTTAACAATGAGAGAGTAATGATTCAGGGAAACCTGGGGAACATTTAAAAAATGTCTCAAATTATCAATTTTTTATTAAAGATTATGTCACAAAACCAAGTCCACAGTACAGAAAAAACGCATTTACGACCGGTCTCGAATCAACAACCTCATCACCTGGCCATTTATAATTATTTCAAAACCGGTCGCATAAGTGTTTTTCTATATTGTGGACTTATTCTAGTTTTGTTACATTATCTTTAATAAATTATTTTGATGTTCCACCAAATAACGCTTGATATGTTTCGTAAAATTATCAAGCTTATAAAAGAGTCCCAGTTAGATCGCTATTTTCACACCTGTTATTCCTTTTATAAAAGAGTTTTGACTTGTAAAGCAAATCTAACTATCTAAATGGAAGCCCTATTTGTTGTAGCAATTTTACGTAACTTTTAACAAGCTATTCATTTCTAAATAAAACAAAGTATTTGTTCACTCTGCTCATGAATCACAATCTGTTTGCGGTGCAAATAACTTTTGCTGTTGACGCGCCCACAAACTTTACTACTACTATTATCGTTTAAAAAAAAGGTCACTTATTGATCTAACGATATCCTACAAATTTACATTATCCTACAAATGTACAAATGAAATTATCAATACAAATGATTCGGTCGAGCTTGTGTCGGCCAAACGGGTGTTGCCAAGTGAACGTCATTTTTGCGTTAATCGAAAGATCATAGAAAAAGTTACACGCTCTCTCATTGATTTTAGATGTTGTTATTTTTCCCTAATAAAGATCATCATATTTCTCATAGATTTTTCTAGAATCATAAGGCAGCCTTTTTAAGTTAGTGCACCACGTATAAAATAAGTCAACCAATCCATTAGTAGTATTTTAAGCAATAAACTAAATTCAGCTTAAAGGAGAGGTTAGACAAACAAAATGTATGGATTTATTTTTGGCCAGTTGATAGATTTTTGCACTACCCGTGGGTTGCGTGCTTAGTGGCCGACAGCATAACGTGATTACGTTTCGAGCGAAACGTACAGTCCATTGGAAAAACGTAATTATACCATATCCTGGATGTCCGACGTGAGCGTTAGTAAATGGCGTTGAGTTTATTTACCGCTGGTCGAAGGACTTCACAAAATTCATCGGTTTTGTATCATCCGAGGTCCTGATTGCGTTTGTAATAATGAGCGCGCGTAGATTAATGAGTTGGCGTTTTAAAGGGTCAGATTTTCAAGTAATGAAGTAAATAAAGACGAGAAACTGCACACAAATTTACTGACAGGTATAAAAATTTACTAGATTTTACTGAAGTGAGTTTTAATCCTTTTAGTCCTTCCTACGATAAGCCCTTAACGAACTTGTTGCATGTGTTTATGTAGTACGTTGCTACCCTTCGACCCCAGGTCCCCGCAGTCGGCGGCAAGATAGAACGCCAAATACTACGTCACCTGGACTTAAGATGTGCATACATTTTTTGCTTTTTTTCTCTTCATTAAGCAAACCTCTGTTCTCTTGTGTTTCGTTTACATTTCAATCCCTGTGTATTTCTTTGTCTTCCTTCGTTTCATAGACGTGTATGTGATAATCATTTAACATGTATAAATAGTTATGTCAATACCACAATCATAAACATGTATAAATGTTTATGTAATAGTATGATCCCTCTATGGACCCAATA
Organism: Ladona fulva; assembly: GCA_000376725.2. Taxonomy (NCBI): domain Eukaryota; kingdom Metazoa; phylum Arthropoda; class Insecta; order Odonata; family Libellulidae; genus Ladona; species Ladona fulva. The sequence continues at coordinate 1,949,278 of KZ308312.1, forward strand.
TGAATACCTTAATGTAGCTGACGGCCGAGAGGAAAATAATAATTCATTCAACAAAAAGGTAAAAACAAAAAATACACGTGTTTTGTTATTTAAAAATTGTTAATGAGGATGAAGATCCAACCAGCCTCCGAGCTAATAACTATATTGATACTTTACTACTAAAATTTACCTCATTCTCTCTCTTTTGCTTAATATTTATTTTCCTGTTCTATTGCAAGGAAACCTTTACCACTGCGTAAAGCGGATCTTTATGATACACTTAAGGATAGGTGTTTTGGCAAAAAATAAGGACCAATATTTATTTTTAGATAAAATTTCCCTTACCTGCGAAATCCGCCCTCCCCTTTCCTCCTCACAGATTACCGTTATCCGTGATCGTTAGAACATTGGAAAGTGATTCCAAATAGCAGCTCACAATAAGGTCGCGTTGAAAATCTGCGTTGAAAACGTCGCCATCAATGAATAATTTTTCTATCAGAAAGGTTATAAGTATTATTCAGCTAAAACAAATCAAACACAAAACAGCAAAGAATTATTGCAAAAATGCTAAATTAGAATTGAAAAAATATTTTTGGAAAGGAAATGAATTTACAGTAGAAAATAATGCGAATGAAACATCACCATATTTGTATCGAACTTACGCTTAGCTGCTGCAATTGTCAGCCATTAAACCGACACGAGCCCGGTGTATTAGTAGTTATTGAAAGTTCGTAATCGATGAATTTCCGGCTGATGTTTTAACTCGATTTGCCGAGAAACAAGGAAGTGTTGGTAAAAAGTGGGACATATTTGTCCTCATTTTTTCACCTAAAAACCTTCCTATCCTTAATTGTATCACTAAGAGTTTTACGCTGAGGCAAAGTTTCTCTGGTTAGCTTATTCCTGTTAACTAAACTACATTCCATTTACAGAGAGATTGAGGCTCAAAACAACCCCAACAGATGGTATTCATCATAGGAACGACCAAACTCCTCATCCATGACAAAACCCTCGTCCATGTAGATTTTCAGATTTTTCTCACCTGCGCCTGATGATGATAATTGTCTTCATCAGAGGCGTAGCCATTGGGGTGGTTTTGGGGGTTCAACCCCCCATGAGAGCGGAGCCAACAATAAACGATAGCATGCGAGAGGACGGCCTCTCGCAATTATGCTACACAAACACCGCTGGAGATCCGTAGGGTGTACATGTTAAAATGAATCATGTCATATTTTTATTAGATTTTATGCGGAAGTATTTCTGACCCTGTATTGTAGTGTTAACCCCATAGCGATACCCTACCCCATGGACAAATCCTGGCTACGCCCCCAGTCTTCACATATTCGTAAAAGTGGGAAATGTAAGTGAAAATTTACTGTCGTTATATAGGAGACCTTATTTTTGAGCCCCGATTAGTTTAAAAGAGTGTGTAAAGGAAAGGAAAATACGACAGCTACCGAACCTCTCGAAATTAGTTAAGGTTCAGAGCCTCGGAAACCCTCGCTTTAACTCATTAAGATAAAACGGGAATTGATAATTACGCCCAATATCGTCGTATTTATTTATTAAAGAAACGAGAAAGGGAAAGGAGTCAAGAACAGAAGCGAAACAAGTACTTGGGAGTGCCATAATATACTCAGGAAGGGAAGAGAAAGGGGCGAGAAAAGGGGAGATGTTTTGGGGGAAGTCGAAATGACTTAGAGGGCAAAAAAGGAGGCAAGAAGGGATTTTTATAAAGAGAGGTTTGGAGAAGGGCCGAACGAGGGTCGGGAGATTAGATCCTGCGAAATGGAAACATGGACAGCTCAGCACAATCCTTTTCACAGGAATAACTCCACAATCTCATAAAACCCCTCTTCTCTCATATCGCTTCAGCGAAACTTTTTTATACTCTTCTCACTAAATCCGAGACTGCCATTCAATAATCTCCGTCGTTATTTACCTCCATCAACATTTACATTTCCTCGGGAGGCCCATGAGGAAATTATTCGGAGTACTTTAAAGATGACTTGGGCGTCTTTTAGCCGCAGGCATGTTGATAGGCACACGTTTTACACAGCTTCCCGTTTGTCTATAAGGAGAATTTCTCTTCAGTTTCGTTTCCAGATTGATTTTCTCGGAAAGCAGTAAAAATGACCTCGATCGGTCGAGAGGGTTTTTTTAAATGTTTTTCGTATTTATATATATTTTATCTCTTAACCCCAAACCCATCCCTAATCTATCCACTGACATTCGTTTCCGTTATCCGTCCTATTTCTTTCGGTTTTCATTTATTTGTGTCTTTAATTTTATTTGTACCAATAGATGCACACAATCCCTGGTCGAAGAATGAATCTAAGTGGTGGTGTGGATAGTAAAGTGCCTTTTTTTGCCTGCCAACATACCACGAAAGATGTAAATGTTTTTAAATTTTAGAGTAGGAAAGAGAGGAAGATAATTTCTTTGCGCTTTTTTCAGTCATGCTCATGGCTGTGATAATATGAAAAACAATGAGATATGAGTGATCATTATTTTTAGGCATTCGTTTTGGTCACTCCTTATGAAATTCCATGAAAAGAGTTATTTACTATTTCTGTACTTTCTATATGAATTTGCATTCACCGTTTTGCTGACACTTTAACTTTTCTTATTTACCCACCTTCTTATTAAATTTATGTTGCTACTGTCAATTGGTTTCCGCAGGTTATTCACGCCCCCCTTCTCGTGGGCGTTTACCTGCAGGATTTAATTTTTCCTCTAAGTTCAGACTTAGTTTTTTTAACCCACACAATATTTCATTTCTTTTATTGATTTTCTTTTTTGTATCTCCTAAACGTTATCTCTCTAAGTCTCAATCTCGCCCCTCAATGAAGACGTTTCATCATTATTATTATTTATTATTTAAGGATTCTAGGCGAAGGTACGTAAACTATTCAAATCTGGGAAAACATTTTACGCCAGACTCACTACCCCTTCAAATTTTCAGGCATTCAGGAACATATTTTCTCTCCCGTCATTTATTCTCGAGAAACTCTTAATCGGAGGAGGACCTTATCAAGCCTCGTGGAAGCATTCACCCGCGCAATTTGCTCGAGTCCAAATAAGAATGGGAAAAGAATTCGAATCGGACATTTTTGTAAACTCCTCCGTCAGTGATTCTTCTCAAATGTTCCTCTCTTCCATCCGCGTGAAGAATAGAAAATTTAGAAGGGTTGTCTTCGAAAATAAAAACATAGTACCAAATCAGTAAGAATCTTCTTTCATCCCGCATTTTATCCCTTTTTATCGCATCTTAAAGTAAGTGAGTAATTTTCATTACTCTACCTTCATTACAATTACTTCGGAGGCAAGAGAGTTGAACAAGGCCTTCAACGCTTCCTGTTTCTTTTTTCCAAGAGTGGAGCGGGCTCTGAATATTTCCCGTGCCCCGTAGGTTCCATGACGTTTCACCCAAAAGACGTTTCGCCAACGAAATTTTCCACCCAAAAATTTTGACCCCAATAGGTGGGTCGCCTACCAATGGTTCACTCAAATGACTTTTCAACCGAGGACACATCATCCATGGGTGGATTTATAATTAGGCGCAATAGGCTCTAGCTGAGGGCCTATACCATAAGGGGAACCTCAATAAGAGTGTGCTAAAAATGTTCAATAACAAATTGTTTTGGTATTTCGCTTCAAGAAAGAAATACATAGTTGTGGAGCAAGTATAATGAAACGTTTACAGAATATATTAAATTGTTTATGTCGCTATATAATGAAAAAAAGTTTGCCATTATTGTAATTTATAGGAATACTATGTATTGTGATTCAAAACTTTCGAACTTTTCCTCATCATTCCTAGTGGGAGCCTGGTCTGATCTTTGCACCTAGGGCCTCGGACAGCGTAAATCCGCCCTTGATATCACCCAAGATTTTTATCCAAAGAGTTTTCAACCAATGAGTATTTTAACTAACTAATGTTTCATTCTATGGAAGCTTTACCCAAAGGATGTTTTCCTATATCGTGACTTAGAAAGAATTCGTAGTGATCCTGTTTGAATTACTAAGTAGACTAGTACTGAAAATTTTCGCCTTTTCGTTTTATATTTCAATATCCTTCAGTTAATAAACTTTTCATTATCTTCCGCATCGTCTCAGGTTCGAAACCTAATCATTTAGAGAGCCATCCGAAGGATTTCCGATCAAACTTCCTTTTCAACATCTGGGGATATTTTGCTGAAATTAATTACCACCACAACTAATCAGAACATTTTTCTGAAAAACATCCACTGCGTGAAATAACCTTTGGGTTAAATATCCTTGTGTGAGAATCCTTAAACGCACTGTCTCTGGCTGAAAAGTTCCCTGAGCGAACCGTTCTTGTATAAAACGTTTCTCTAAAGAAAACTCTTTGGAGGAATTGTCCCTTGGAAATTCTTTTGGCGATACATCCGGACACTTTGTTATTTCCCTTCTCTTTCTCGATTCCTCTTTTCTTTTCGACTCTCCCAAGTTCCTCTTTCTTTCATTTTAACCGCCTGCGTGTCCCTCTCCTTGGCGATTTCCTGCGAGAAATTCGCGGACTTTTTCTTGTCTCTGTGTTTTACGGGATTAGGAGCAATAGAGGATCATTTTGAGTTTATCTTCGAGTGAAAAAATGTGAAAACTTTTTTTCTTCGCGCTGCTGCTTTCTCATAGACTCCTGGAAATGTACACAGTTGTGAAACGGCTCCGTTATTTTTAAGCGGTTGTAAAAATGGTAGATTACTCTTACTATCATACCTTGATATATGGAATGTTTTTCATTTGCCTCTCGATGAAGGAAAACGAAAAATGCGTCATTATTTTAGTTTTTCCTAAGTTTTGATAACGTCGATGATTATATTAATGCTACTGAGATACGTGTGATACTGAGCATGGCATTAATTTAGTTTACTACTTGTTGAATGCCATGTTATTTCATGCCTATTTTTGGTAGCTTTATTGTGCTGTACTTACGTGGACTGTTATACAGCATTATAGATTCACATATAGCATTCTGTCTCGGTTCCTTTCCTCAGAGAGAAATGGAAACCTCTCTCCTTAATTTTCCTTGTCAGCCTTAGTCCCTTTCCATAGCTCCAGTGACTGGTAGTGAGATTTTTATGTTTGAAGTATTTTTTGTTCAAACCTACCTCCAGGCTGATATATTTTCACACTAACAAGTGATGGTTACTTATCTAAATCGATGGGGGTTTCTCAGGAGTATCCATCAATTGGTTGTGTGAAGGGCTGTATAAATAATATTAAAACGTATTATCGATTGAATATTCTTTATTAATGTCATTAGTTACTTTCTCTTATTTCTCACCCCATATTCCCCAATTTTCTTCGTTTTCCCTCTTTTGTGATTTTTTTGCTAATCCGTTCGTCTTCCTCTTATAACTGAATAATTTTCCATAAAAACGAACATTTTCTATTAATATTCCCCTTTCCCACCCATTCCTTGTGCATTTTCTATCAAATTTAATTTTAATTTCCTATCAATTTATTTTTTCTAATTAATTGTGTCTTAATTGCTGAATTCTGAGGTAAGGTGTTTGAGAGACTCACGTGAACTTACTCTCACCATAACCGATATAATAATTTTTTTGCGCCTCACTGAGGCGGTTTTATACAATAAATGAATTAATAAAAATTGAATCTGTATGATCTGGTCGTACTTGGTGGAACGCCTAGTTTAAGTTAAATTTAGTTATTTTTAATAAATGAGATAGCGAACTTCGTATTATCCACACAATTTTTATTTACGACTGGTTTCGACATACAAATCGCCCCCTACACATCACCCCCTGCCACACGCCGGAAGGCGGCTTGCAGGGTACTTATGTAGATGTACAACCATCGTCAGGAGACCGTCTCAATAATTAAATGGAAAATGTGTCAGGAATCAACACTCTAAACGGATGAGATGGATTCTACATTTCAAGGTTCAGGAAAGAAAAGATAATATTTCCACAATTAAGAAAAGCTCGAAAGGAAACATCACCGATTTTATCTTTATATCCGATTATATCTTTAGCACCGAAACTTATGAATCAGCGATTCATAAGTTTCTGTGTAGGGATCGTCGAGGAGCGCGTGAAGATGCGACGGGAAAGATAACGCAGGCGAGAGCCATTCTAGCGGCACAGCGTTTTCTTCAATTCCCCGTGCTTTCCCTTTTTATTTTTACACCTCTTCCCGGAGCTGCGTCTCGAAGCGCATTTACCCCTTCCTAGCGGCCGACCTCTGACCCTTCGCTCTCAGTTTTTGCCCCCTTTATCACCGCGCTTGCGCCCGTGCATTCCCATCTCAACTGTCACTCACTCCTGTCCGCGACGCGTGATCGATCTCATTTTTTTTATCTACGTTAGTTCTCTCCGTTGTTTCTCTCCCACTTCCTGCATTTATTGACGTCTTAATCAGTTTGAAAGCATCCTCTCTGTCATGTCACGTCTTCCGTCGCTATCTTCTTTACGCCTCTCGCCTTTTTTTGGGATAACTTCCTGTCGGTATTTCGGGAAGACCGCCGAGTTAAAGCCGTCTCTTGTATCGAGTGTGAAGTAAGCCTGACGCCGCGCAACGTCTTCCGCTGCGCTTTTTGCTTTCTTTCCAGGAAATTTAGGGAAGAGTCTCCTGGTAAATAACCTCCACTCGTAAGAAATGTTTGAAGGTTTTCCGCGTAGTGTACTAACATGTGGATGCGAGATGAGGACCCGAGAAGGTGGAAAAGTTGAACTTGGACTTAAAAGCTCCAGGAAAGTGGTTTCGGAAATCGACGATAAATAGGTGGGCACATAGGAAAATAAATGAATAAGTGCGAAATTAAGTTAAGAAGGAAAGTGCTGAAAATAATAATGATAATGATAATAAAAATTATTATTTTTGTTGTCGTTATTATTTTACTCTTACGACGAGGTTAGGCAAAAATGGAAATATTACATGGCAATACGATAATATTTATCAATGATAATAAAATCCTTTTTAATTTTATTAATAATTATTAAAGCATTTTTTATTACATGATAATTTATTTCTATTAACAACCGAAATCAATTGAATAGAATTAATTTATGCCTAGAAGAAATAAATCAATGCATCTAAACAATCCGGAAAACTTAGGTACAAGAAAATTGGTAAAAACAGTAGATACAAATTAATAAGCCGGAAAACAAAGGGTGAGGGGAATGTATTTCACTCAGCACGGAAACCCGTGCGGCTAGAAAGCCAAAGAGAAACAGAAAAAATACTTTCCGGAGAGTGGTGGACCTGGGTTCAAAACCCAGACATGTTGGTATTTTTCAAGAAAAGCTATGTTCATCACACATTTTGTCCGGCCCGAAAACTTCAAACAAATACATCGGAAGGAAAATTTCTTGGTAAATAATCGTAAAGTTGATCGATAACTTAGATGGAGAAGTTACTATTACGATATCAGAATGATGAAGTGAAGAGGACGCTTTAAAACTGTAGCTTTTGGAAGTCGTGTCTTTGACAAAAAGGCTATTCCTTTAGGGTATGAGTAACTCACCTCAATCTCGCCATGAACTTGTCTTTTAATTATTATTATTATAAAATACGGAAGCACAGCATAGTCAGGACGCAGAAGCATCGTACACACAAGTACTAATTTCACTAGTACAATTTTCCAGTCTTTTCTTGCTATTTCATGTATTAAAAAATTGATGGAATAAAAGCAAGTAATAACGAGAATTCTTAAAGTGCCTTTCTTAACCGATATACTCGTGGTGAAATATTTGTATTAAACCCAAATCCAGTGAAACGAGGGGATTAATAATATTTATTATGATTTCTCCTAAGAGTAAGCTGTATCTATAATGTAGGAATAAAAACACTAAAAAGTCCACAGTATATTTCCTTAACGCCACCGCCTTCAACTAATACATAGTCATCATCAAATCGAAGATGATGATATCCTGATGATGGCTCTGTATTAGTTGAAACCGTATCAAGGCAATATATTGACTTATGTCGTGTTAAGGAAGTATACTTTGAAATTTTTAGACAGTGTTCTTTGTTCCTACTTGATGGAATTCCACAAAGTGACGGCGTCTACCTTTGGTTATATTATATCTATAATGTTGCGTTACACTCCCATATTTCAAAATTTCTCACAGAAAAGTGTTTCGCCGCAAAATTCCTCTAGTCTATGGGTGGATTCATTTTCCTCGTCAAACTCATGATAAGGTCTTTCTCTCCATGAATATCTCGTGATCCTTAAACGTAAGATGTATATTTTCTGTCGGAGCATCATTCTACAGAAGCAAGTTTCATGGAGGAGATAAATGTAACTTATCCCTGTTATGGTGATGAGGTGACATCATCCCATGGAATCGTGTCTCTGCCTGTTGTGACTCGACTCTTGGGTGTCTATCTAGTCGACCTTCGCACAGTAGCCAATGCACTACACTGCCACTAAATGAGCCATTCTCGCCTATTTGTTAAGTCTTTCAAGTCATGTAAGCGACGCAGCCGCTGCGTCATTTTTTATATCGGCAATGAACACAGCGATGAAATTTTAGCTCGAAATTGTCTCATTTTATATCTATCCGAGCCTCGGACAAAATATTCGTTCTCTATATAGCTGCAATATCTGTGAAAGCTTAGATGCGTGAAAATATCTTTATATATATATATAAAGAAGGAATTTCTTTTTATCTTTGTCGTTAAATTACTCAATCCAAAAGCTCTCATAGCAATGATATATAAAAGAAAGGGACATTCTCGCATATATATATAACCCAATTCCATGAATATTTTACCCAATGTTTCTTACCTGGGGTACGGCTTGACTCTCGGAATGTCTTTTGCCATTTTGCTTATTATTTTTTTCGTTTACTGCTTCCATTCAAATATATAACTCACTTTAAAGTGATCTCTTCGTTTGACGCATTATAATAATGCCAGAAAATCTTTGTAGGACGTGCATGTTGCTTGAATATAAATAACATTAATTTTCATGCGAGACTGGTACTCGAACTCGGATCCTTCTATTTTCGTTTGGATGCTTCAAACCGATTAAGTTATCACTTAGTGTCACAATGATTTTAGGGAATCTTTGTTGGCAAAAGAGACTGGGGACTCCACTTAGCGGCACCTACTAACGCCACGGTCCTCACCCACACGATTTTTTTTTACTTCCAGTTATGCCTCGATGTTCACAGGTACACAACACTGCGTGACAAGTTATTACTAAGTCCTCATCCTATTATATTCATATTGGTAATTAACATTATTTAAATGTCAGAATACCGATTTTAAGTTGGTAAAATTTTATTCGTAATTGGGATATTTATAGCAATATATATTTTACTGATAAAAATGTATAAATAAAATTATAATAAAGAATAACAAGTGTGAAAAATAGCGACATGACTGGGACTCGAACCAAGATCTCCAACTTTCCGGGCAGGTAGTTTTAACCACTGAACTGACGCGGCCTGGTAGTTTAGTGGCTAGAATACCTGCTGGGAAAGTGGAAGACCTGGGTTCGAGTTCCAGTCATGTCGCTATTTTTCATACTTATCATTCCTTGGGATTCAGCCGCACGGCTTTGCCGTGCAAAGCAACCTTTCCTCAAGATAAAAAGAGTCATAAAAAAGAAAAATTTCGGTTTTATAGCAATTACAAACATCACAATCAAACGAATGCAAAAATTTCCGTGTTATCAACCTTGTATCATTTTCCCAAAGGTAAATTTCCTTCACGATTTCAGGAAATCATTTGCATAAAAATTTCATCTCATCCCCGAGCTTTTCCTACGTCTCAATTTCTCTTGTTCCTCCATTCACATTCACCGTGTTACGCGTTTCCTTCCCCTTATTCATCTTTTTGACTCGCTCCATATACTTTTATATTATTTTACTTCCTTTTTATCACCGCCCTATTTTCATCTTCGGTATTTTCCCTTTCACATACTCTTTTCCTGCCGTCCTTTCATTTTTTCCCGGCACTTCCTTCCCTATTCCACCGTTTCCTGACGACCCACGCCGTCCCTTCCGCCCCTCTGTCATCGCTGCGAGTCGACCTTACTTTTTCTCCATTTCGAGATTTGAATATACCACTCCCCCTTCCTTTTCTTATCCCTCGGCTCCATTCTCTCAGTTTTAGAACTCTGCCGTCCATTTTCATCTCTGTCCATTTTTTAGCTCTTCCCTTTCAAGCTTTACCTATCCCTCGGGTTACCAGAGGTCGCCGTATATATTTTTTAGTTTCTTTTTCCTTGTCCCGGGAAAACCCATGACGTTAGGAATGTCCCGTTTAGTCACTGAACTAAAATAGCGCAAGGATTGGGGAAAGGTGTATTTACTTTGCACGGTAAAGCCGTACGTCTGAATCCCAGGTAATAACAATTGTGAAAAATAGCGACATGACTGGGACTCGAACCCAGGTCTCCCACTTTCCGGGCAGGTATTGTAAGCACTGAACTACCATGCCGGAGACCATCTGGCAGTAGTTCTTGCCGCTATGTGGAGGCTGCCTGCTTTCCTCACAAAAGCATTCTCCAAACAGTGTGGAAGAGACGCTGCATTGTAGTTTAGTGGTTAGAATACTTCCCCGGAAAGTGGGAGACCTGAGTTCAAGTCCCAATCATGTCGCTATTTTTCACACTTGTTATCCCTAAAATAGCGCATTGTGTACAATTATACTAAGAGGTTCAGTGTTCAAACGTGCTTGATAGTTGATAGTTGTAGATAATTTAATTATTTAATTTGATTAGGCGATGGTGCTGCAAAGACAGATGCGCTTGCTTACTGAACGTTGAATATCCTGTATTTGTACCGTATTTTTTAATATTTTTCCGCCACATTGTGCCGCAATTTTATAATGGAAATCTAGCAATCCTATTTATCCCTTAAATTAACGGCATTATAATTTGTGAATATAAAATTTAAATTCAATATAATATTATTTATGTACATCGCTGTTTCAATTATTGATGTAATTATGGATTATTGTGGACACTTTAGTACAGTACTACAGTACTATTTATTTAAGATTTGTCTATTTCAATATGAAGTAATTGTCTTAGTATTGTTTTAATTTAATTGTTTGTACTGAACGTAAAATGAGTAGATTAAAAGTGAGGGAAAAAATCCTTCAATTATTGTAATGAATAAATTCATGAAAGAAACTCCATCTTACCAATGAGAAAGATGGTTATTACTTTGATTTCGAATAATGCAAGGAACGGGTTAAAACGGAATAGCAAAGACGGAATATGATGAGTCTGCGTGTGGCTGGAAAGGAAGATGAAGACCTAGAAACAATTTGAATGAGGTGGAACATATCCTTAAAGAAAGGGGCGTATGTAGTCGGATACATAAAGATGAATGCTTGGAAAGGTGAATGTTTGAGGCAAGAAAGGCTTTTGGGCTTTAGCTGAATGTTCTCCATCAGCAAGTCACATAATCCGCACACTCAAATAAAGTCACGTCTGTTAACGTAAAGGTCCGTCGAACAAGTCATATCTACCGTAAGTGACGCTTAACGCTGGTCATTTCATGACGATCTCCAGTACGATTCCCTTCCATAGTGCGAGTCAGGTCACGCTTTCGGAGAATAAAATCACCACTATCCACCATTCGTGTCATGCCTAGTTGAGTCTCTTCTAATACAAGTCGCACCTTCCTCTTACCAAATGTCCATCATCTCTGTCACCTGCAGCACTTGGCGTGAAAGTGAATGTTCGCTTGGTGTCACGAATAATTCCACTTCCTCTAGAGAACTTCGCTCTAACATGAAGGCGTTCGCAAGATTTATCATGATTTCAATTTAATACAAACTAGTGATTACATAAAATAAAAATAATTAGGAAATTATACACTGTTAGTAGTTGAGGTGTTAACATTAAAACAGCTTGATGATTTCCTTGATAGTATTAGCGTTTATACTTGTTTTCCTGTGACAGCACGTTAAGGCATAGAATATATTTCAATTGTCTTCTAAACGAAGATGGAGAATAATGCAGATTTCATTTGATTTTGTCTCAAGTTTTTTCATGGATGTGGTAATACGTGTTAAGCTACTGAGGCATGTATGATTCTGATTTTGGTGTAAATTTCTTTTCTCTTCTAATTAAATGCTTTTATGTGTTATTCATCAAAATATTGTGCTGCCTTTGTGTGGACGTTTTCCCCTCATGGAATTCTGGCGTAGTGAGAAAAGTGAGGGCAAACATCGTATTCCACTCATTTTGCTTACTAAGCCTCATTCTCTTTCCAAGGCTAATCGTAGCAAAAGAAGGACAGGATGAGACTCCAACTGGCCCTCGAGTTGAATTTTTTTAAGAATGTGTTTATTATTAAAACTCTATATGATGACCTGGGTTTTAAATTAAGTGCGATGCATAAATTATCATCAATAATAATAATTTATCAAAGAGCATAATAAGAAATGAAATAATGGCCTATATGGAAAGATATCCCGTTAAAACACGCATGTAAGCCCTCTACTTTTCTATCGAGGATGAGGGTTTTTAGAAGATTTTAAAACGTTTTCTCCGCTTTTATTTATTTAAAATATACCCATAAACAGCACAAGGCATTTACAATGGATTAAAAACAATTAACCATCTAACAAAAAAGTGTACACATTTAGAAGAAATAAATAACAATCATAAAAAGACAAATATAGAAATAAAGAATAAAACTAATTATATAACTACAATTTTAAATAAAAGTACAGGTTATAATATAAGGCATACGTGAGACATTCAAATGGATCTAATGTAGGAGAATGAGTTAATGTACTGTTGTACAGATGTGGCAAGCGGTAGAGAATTTTGAAACAGCTTATTACTCCAAATAGATTTGGATTAACCTTAGAAAATAATCTTTCATATACAACTAATAAGATCGATTTTCGAATGCTCATGTAAAAATCATGAACAACAATAAAGATTGTTTCATACCCGTAGTTGGTGCATTATCACGGCGTTAGAATTCAGCCATCAAGTTATCGAGCAATTTATCGGAGCGCATGTAATGAAAAACGATACATTCGAGCGACTCACGGGAAGTCGTAACTCGCAAGGCTTACGGTTTCCCCCAATAATGGGATGAACGTCGCGTAAGATGTTTTATTAATGGCGGCGGCGAGAAATTTTTCCGCAGAAGCTGTAACTTTTTAATGTAGTCGACGCATTAAGGGGTACCCAGAAACCTCCCCCTCCAATTCCTCAGTGCGTCCATATCCTCATTTGCACCTCCCGTTTCCCCTCGAAGTCGCGGCGAGGTCGGGAAGCGCTTCCCAGAGTGCCGTCTGGCACCCAAGACTTTTATTCACCCGTCTCCACCCACTTCTTCCTCTTTTTATTCGCTGAAGAAAAAACCCTCCCGCTGTATCTAGTTTCCCCAGCATCCTCTCCTTTTCCTTTCCCCATTCAAGTCCCTCTCCTTCCTCATATTCTTGCTTCCTGTGCGTTTGACCGAGCCACTCGCCTTCCTTTCTCTTACTTTTCCAGAAAGAGCGTTCATGCGACCATCTCAGCCCCATTTCTCTTCCCTTTATTCTCTCGCGGAAACGGTGACTTTTTGTGAAGAGGAGCTGTATCTGAATGGGCTCTTCATCGTTCTTTCCCGGCGACCGGATGTTTCGCCAAAGACGTTTCGCCCAATAGACGGTTCGTGCAAGTGACTCTTCTACCAGTTTCGCCCAATGAGGGTTCTCTCAGGGAAATTTTTGCCCGAGACATTTCTCTCAGTGATTTCGTACTTCACCGGAGAGGAGTTGTCAGGGCTTCGATCATTGGCCGCTATTACAGTCACGAGAGAGTGAAAGGAGAATGGAGTAGGGCTTCTAAATTAATGAACTTGTGTACAAACAATAAGTAAAAGTCAAGAATGGTGAACCGTTTGAGGCAAGAGGGCCATTTTTAGTTAAAATGAAGGACTTGCTTGCCAATATTCTGCCAAACCGTATATGTGAGATGCTGAAATTACACCAACGATAGAATTAAGATGTTGCGATTGACTTGAATTATCATTTCTAAGGAGTATAATTCCATTAAATTAATGTAATGTAAATTCCATTAAATTAATATATGTAATTATGTACAACTTCTTAAAAAATTTTAAAAATATCTTCTGACAGAAACATATTACAGTGTGGATGAAGTTTTTAATGAAAAATTGCTTAATCATATTACAGTGTAAAATATCATAAGAAAATATAGAGGTATATTTTACTTCAAGGTTAATCCGCCGAAGATAATTTCACCAAATGTTATATCGAATGTAAAAACGACTGAATGAATTAACGATATCGGCTCCCAGAACCGTAGTTAATTATAAGATGATTATAATCAATGTTATTATTGTCATTTCTTTTCCTAAGTCATTGCTTTTGCCGCTTTTAGAAGTATAATTTGGTGGAAAAGCCTTAGAACCTTATTTCTTGCCCTATACCTTCGAATGATATCTTTAGCCGCCCATATATTTTCAGCATTCAACTCCCATATCCTATGCCTCCGTTTCCTTTCTTAAATATTTAATTACCCCTCATTTACAGAGTAAACATGAGAATTTTCAAGTTTTTCCAAATTGAAGAAATTTCCTTTGCAATTACCCAATAAATTACTGTTCAGCCGCAAAACCACTTATTAAACGCTTTTGGGTGGAAAGCCAAACCCTCTTTCGCTGGCATTTCCTGCGGTTGTGAAGGATATGAATGCAAAGTACTTCTGTGCCGACTCCATCCGGTAGGAACTGGAAGAATAAAAATGGAAAGGCCTTCGAGCTTAGCTGGAAGTAATTGAAGCAATTTTTGAGAGAGCTCCAGAATAACGGGCGGATTCAGAGGATTTCTTTTTTTTGTAGTTTTGAATCTGGCACAAACCGATGAGGGTCTAAGGATGGTACCCTAAACCAGAGATGGCTCACTGATGGCCCGAGTTACCAAAGTGGCACGCTAGAGAACTTCTTTGGCCCATGTAACTCTGATTGCTCTTCCATTGTTTTGTATTCTTCAATCAGAAAATTAATTCCGAGAGTAAATAAATGAGGATTATATTCATTAGTTATGATAGTTAATGATTATTTACGCCATTTTTAACACCTTCATACCATTGTTGACGTAATGAAATTGATAATATCACCCTTTTACTCTATGGTTAGGTACCACATTGGCACGGAAGTCCTTTATAATGATCAAATATGGACCTCTTGCCACAAAAAGTTCGTCTCCGCTGTCCTAGATGAATAGGCTTGGTAGATAAAAATCAGTCTCAAATAAAACCGAAAAGTCTTTCGTAGCTTCCAGCAAGTTTTACGTGTTTACGAAGGACTTTTTGATGTGTTTTTAAATTCAATTATGGCTTTCCACGATATTCAGCCAACGCAGTTAGAGTATATTAGGTGAAAATCGTTTCAAATTTTCGTTATTTATTTTCTAAGGTTTTAGTTGATTTTAGGCAGGTTTTACTTGATATTAATATTGTAATGCAGTACTTCTCAGCCGATGATTCGCGATACACTAATGCAATGGGTCCCGGTAGTACCTAAGATGTATAGTGGGTCTCGAACACGTGGCGGAGATTTCGTTTTGCATTTTATTTTCTTAATATTTTGCTCAATTTTCAATACATCTTCCAATAGTTCCGCCACAATCAATCAACAAACTAAGTATTCGTAAAATGCTAAATTATATCAATTAGTATAACGAGCTTTATACACCTTGGTGAAACAGAATTTTCCTTGTTTTTTAGAAAGTAGTACTTGAGGTCATAAGGGCTTGGTAAACGTTGATAGACCGTGAGGAAGGTCTTCGAGTAAAGCGTAATATCCTATAGCGCTCTAACCCCAAGGTCCCGGGTTCGAGTACCCGCTCATCGGATTTTTCCCGGTTGGGGAATAGTTGTGTGTGTTCTTCTGTTGTTACTGTTAACGCCTCCCCCAAGTAACCCCTTACCCAAGTAGGGAATGGATACACCTGCTCCAGTTTGTAAGACACCTAAAAACTTCCAAACAAAACTGCCACCGTCTTCTGCTATCGAGCTATTTCGCTTCGTTGCGTTTTCTCAAAGCATCGCTTATATGCATTAAATATGAACGACTTCAATTCGAAATCGTTCTCCAACTCTCATAACTCGGGAACCTTTACGTACGTTCCTGTATTAACTTCACCATGAAATCTTTGAGACATTTATATCAAGATTATTTCTTCGCATTAGTATGAACAGCAGTTAACTCGGCATTTTTGGATCGTTTCCCTGCGCAAATTCACATCCCGTGCGACATCGATTTTCCCGGAAATCGAACAACGAAGTCGGCTTTTCAATTTAAGGTGTCAAGGAGACGCATTCGCCGCGCTTCGGGATAGAGGGCGCTCGAAATACTCCAAGATAATGAGTTTCGTAAGTCAGCGGAATCAGCCGAGCGAGGCTGTTCGTTAATTCCGTTCCGGACTCAACAAAAAGATGCGATGTTATTCCTCGGCGCAAGAGAATATAATGCCAAATCTCAGCCCGTATTATTTATCCAGATTCGCCCAGGCCTGTGGGAGTAAAGTTAATGAAGTCTCCGAAAAAATCGTGTCTTACGACGAGGAGGAGATGACTCTCTGACATTTCGCTTGAAAACATTTCGGAAGGGTTTCTCTTCGTCTTTGCTTGTAATTTGGGAAATTATTTCTCCTTACCATCCGGGAACTGGAACTCTCTCAATTCTGCCTCTCGTGGAATTCTGAGAAATATCTGAATGTTATCGATTTCTCGTCTCGTTTCAAAGAAATGATTTCAGATAATTATATTTCTCCTAGTTACATAACCCACAACCTTTGCTTCGTGGAAGTTGACGTTATTGCAGGCAGCCCTCGTCTTTCGCGACGGTTACGCTCCTGAAAATTCCGCGAAAGAGAGGTAATTAATGTAATGCAGGTTTCGATTCTAATTCTACTGGAAAAAGACGAAGATAAATTTTCATTTATGTTGTTGAGAGCATAAGGGGAAAGACGGCAAATTAATAGGTAGAAGAGAGATCTGACGAGATAGACTACACTAACTAGTAAAATAATAGAGCATTTTGTTATAGATTCGTGTTGAAATCAATGTGATTTGCGACGGTTATCTAAATCGTTTCGTTTATACTGCGACAATCAACCAAGTACAAACTGTAGTATAAAATAAAATCTCAATCCAGATTGTTGAAAAATTGAAATAAACGAAGGAAATGCTGGGCCGTTCAGACAGAATTTGCCCATAGATTTCGTGGTACAAAGCCAAGAAGTAAACACTACATTGCCTGCAATCCATGGCTAGGAATACTTCATCCGGGAATCGAATTAAAATACAAGCTTATTTATTTTAACTGGTATACCCTGTGAATCTCTAGCGGTATTTGTATGACATAATTGCGAGAGGCCATCCTCTCGCATGATTTCCTTTATTGTTGGCTCTGTTCTCATTGGAGGGGTTTAAATCCCTAAAACCACCCATTGGCTAGGCCTCTGAGCAAAGATAAGGTTACACAGAGTCACGGTCACGAGCGATCAAATATGGATAAGATATCTCCTCTATTGCAAGGCTTGCCAACAGTGTTTCCCTCGATCTTTCAGTGGAATGGTGAAGTCGTTATATTGTCCCTCATTATATGTGTACGTACGTCCCTGTCATTAGCCTAATTTTATGTTCATACGGTCATGAACATGTACGATCATTATGCATCTGAGCATTCATGGAAATGTAACACATTAGCTCAGAGCAATCAATTTTCCGTAGTATAGTTAATGAAAAAGTGATTTACAGTTTGCGATCTTTAACCGCTAAAGAGAAAACGCATTTCCGCAAGATAAGAGACTGGCGGCAAGTGATACACCGCGAAAGAACGAAACACGCGAAAAGTAAAGTCGCGTAGGACAAGGATTGGCCATGATTTTACCACTGTTTTGGACTNTGTTGAAATCAATGTGATTTGCGACGGTTATCTAAATCGTTTCGTTTATACTGCGAAAATCAACCAAGTACAAACTATAGTATAAAATAAAATCTCAATCCAGATTGGTGAAAAATTGAAATAAACGAAGGAAATGCTGGGCCGTTCAGACAGAATTTGTCCATGGATTTCGTTGTACAAAACCAAGGAGTAAACACTGCATTGTCTGCAATCCAGGGCTAGGAATACTTCATCCGGGAATCAAATTAAAATACAAGCTTATTTATTTTAACGGGTATACCATGCGAATCTCTAGCGGTATATGTATGACATAATTGCGAGAGGCCATCCTCTCGCATGATTTCCTTTATTGTTGGCTCTGTTCTCATTGGAGGGGTTTAAACCCCTAAAACCACCCCTTGGCTAGGACTCTGAGGAAAGATAAGGTTACACAGAGTCACGGTCACGAGCGATCAAATATGGATAAGATATCTCCTCTATTGCAAGGCTTGCCAACAGTGTTCCCCTCGATCTTTCAGTGAAATGGTGAAAGATTTTGTCCTTATATTGTCCCTCATTATATGTGTACGTACGTCCCTCTCATTGACCTCATTTTATGTTCATACGGTCATGAACATGTACGATCATTATGCATCTGAGCATGCATGGAAATGTAACACATTAGCTCAGAGCAATCAATTTTCCGTAGTATAGTTAATGAAAAAGTGATTTACAGTTTGCGATCTTTAACCGCTAAAGAGAAAACGCATTTCCGCAAGATAAGAGACTGGCGGCAAGTGATACACCGCGAAAGAACGAAACACGCGAAAGGTAAAGTCGCGTAGGACAAGGATTGGATATGATTTTACCACTTTTTTGGACTTAGCTTCTGTTAGCTTGAAACATATCTTTTTCCTTTCTCTGGATGAAAGAAAATTTGTCTTTGTTTGCTTTGGCCTCAGTTTTGTTCATGGCTGTGAGAAATCTTCTGAGGCACAGACTGAATTCATTTTGGTCGCTCCCTATTTAATGCTATAAAAATTCACTGGGTCATCATGCTGCATTTTCGTGGATTTAACCCACTCGCAACATCCTTTCTTAGTGAATGAATGAATAAACTCTGTATGAAGGCGAGGTTAGGCCAAGTTGGTTTCCATTGTACCTAACCTCAATTGTCAATACATAAGTTGAATCTAAGGATGGTACCCTAAACCAGAGATGGCTCACTGATGGCCCGAGTTACCAAAGTGGCACGCTAGAGAACTTCTTTGGCCCGTGTAACTCTGATTGCTCTTCCATTGTTTTGTATTCTTCAATCAGAAAATTAATTCCGAGAGTAAATAAATGAGGATTCTATTCATTAGTTATGATAGTTAATGATTATTTACGCCATTTTTAACACCTTCATACCATTGTTGACGTAATGAAATTGATAATATCACCCTTTTACTCTATGGTTAGGTACCACATTGGCACGGAAGTCCTTTATAATGATCAAATATGGACCTCTTGACACAAAAAGTTCGCCTCCGCTGTCCTAGATGAATAGGCTTGGTAGATAAAAATCAGTCTCAAATAAAACCGAAAAGTCTTTCGTAGCTTCCAGCAAGTTTTACGTGTTTACGAAGGACTTTTTGATGTGTTTTTAANAAACTTTTGTTATGCACACAGTCGATACTTCTACCTTCTACTATAATTTATTACTACTGTATTTGTTAACTAGAGATTATATTGATGTTTACTATTATTATGTAAGATTGCTATATTCTATTAACTATTCATTATGTGAGGAGAATAAAAGGGAAAAACACCTCAAGCCTCATTTGTATATTCATCAGCTCGAAGACAGGTTGGATCCTGAACCCCTCCTCTGTTAGCTACCAAAATATTTGAAGAGGAAATGAGGCTTACTAGGCAAGATGTGGAGTGAGGTAGTTCGTCACCGCTGCCTTCACTGAGCCAGGCAATTATGAGTAGAATAAGTATTGCACAGTGACCCAAAGGGGATAAGGAGCAACCAGGATGATTGCCATTATTTAGAATCACTAGCACTTCGATATCTTTCATACTATCATAACTACGAACTGCCACATCAGAAACATAAAAGAATAACGGTGGCCTGCTTTAAAATGCTTTCGCCTATCGATCCTTCGTTCGGAATCGAATTGCAGTGGGACTTGCTTTCAATCCAGGAGAAGAAAACACCATGTCTTACATTCTATATCTGGATCTGAGTGTTCCATACCGCCTTATTGGATTGAGGTCTTTGAGGAGAACGCATAGCATCTCCCGGAGTTACTTCCTCGAGAGCATCTCCGGACGGAATTCCTCTCCCGGATCGGAAAATAAAGAAGGATGGGAAGCGAAGTGGTCGCTCGTAGAGTCGTAGTGTATCTTTTTTTCCAGAGAAAGAAAAATTACGCGTTAGAGAGGAAGGAAAACAAGTGACTTTTCCGTTTCCAAAGTAACGGGCTGCCCTCTGACGGGAGAAAGTTGGAAGAAAGGAGAAATGTATAGAAGCGTGTCTTCTCTTCGACAGAAGATGGATCCCTTTTCCACTCACCTTTCCCTTCCGCACCATCTCAAGCATGTTTCTATTTCGACTATGCCATCAAGAACATTTTTCCTCCGGTAGATCGAAATCTATCTTGGAGGGACCCGTTCAAATAGCACCATCCTTGTTGAACTGTATGATCACTCTTTTTCCCATACACAACACACAGAGAGGCTATTGTTAAATTCAAAGTTAACCTGAATACCACAACGGTGAAAAAGAGGACAAACCACAAGTGTGTTTGTCCTCTTTTTGTTGTGTCTCTACTCCGTTAATGCTGTTGGTTATATAGCTCACAGGGATCTGGTAATTGTATTTCATTGTGTGTACGTATAGTGGTACCTTAGTTAACGACATACTCGGTTAACGACGAGTGACTGTAATCAGGAAATGTCTCGGGTAACGACGAAGTCCTTCCAGTGAAGATTGACAATCAAGAACTTCTTTTGTGACTATTCATTTTATTATTGATTATTTTTTTGCTGCAAATATGATCGAAAAATTATATTTACAATGTTTTAATGAATTTTATCTCCATATTTGACATGCAGTATAGTTCTGGAAAATTGCGACTTGGATAACGACGGTTTTGGTTAACGACGACAATCTTGGAACGGATTACCGTCGTTAAACTAGGTACCATTGTACTTACACATTTTAAGTCCTTTTCCCTCTTTTTCGTTTCTGCAGGTGATACAAATCGGTAGTTTTACCTCTGTTATTTTTTTAACTTTTGGCCTAATCTGTATGTAATAAGGCACTTCATTTTTGGTATAAAGAATAAATGAGCCACATCGGTCATAATCTGCATTACGTAAGGTTTTTAATTCAGCTGCACAATTTCACTATGTCGACAGATCTCATTTGACTGTTTTTTGTTTTTATTGTAGTACTTAATAGTTTTGTTATTTAATAATTAGTTTCTACATAGCTCTTCACGTTCGGAGAAATCGTGTATTCAGCCCGAATGTCGGTTGAGACTTCATCTCCTCTACTGATCCTCTACGAAGAGGTAGGAGAGGGAAATGAGGCTTACTAGGCTAGATGAGGAGTGAGATAGTTTTCCCTTGCTTTCCTCACTGTGTCAGAATGCTATAAAGAGAACAAGCTCACGTTAGTGAAGCATAATGGCTCTGCGAGTAACACTTTTCGTATCATTGCATAACGAGAAACCTTAATTAATGCTATCATTCGGCATAGATCATACCTCAGTATCTTTCAAATCATCACAGCCTTGAACGAGACAGAGACAAAAGTATATAAAAAATACATTTTTCTCTTTTCCGTACCAAAAGATTGATAAGTATTTTATTCATCAAGATTGCAGGACCAAGAATCGTTATATTTTCATGAATTTCAGTTTTTAGAATATTCCGCACCTATTGGCCGTATCATATTCTTGTTTTTATATAAAACAACCATACATCAACTTTGAAGGTATTTCTTTCGCTGTCTTTGAATTGTTCCATAATTTTCGGTAAACAAGGGTGATGTGGCAAAGTGATCGATCTCTTACATCATATCGAAGGCTCTGGAACGGGAAGAGGTTCTCGGAAAAGACCTCCGTCGGAGACTTTCAGAAAATAGAGAGGCGAGTGTTCCTTGAATTCAAACTTTTGAGAACGGATGCGTGTTTGCAGCGCTGAACATAAAGGGAGCGGTCGTTTTGAGAGTCTCACTCACGATCACCGCTACCTTTGGTTTATGGATGATTTAAAGGGAACTCCGTGTTCTCTGCCCTTCCAAAATATTTGCAATTCCTCGGTTCATTCACGAATCGTTTTTCCGCGTGGATCGCTTCCTTTGATACTTTACCGCTGAAATATCATTGTTTCCGATGCACAGCTTTAGAATAAATGGCATGCGAATTATTTTTACTCTCCTCTTGATGTATTACTCATGCATTTTTTTCATATTTGAGTTATGCTCTAATTTATAAATTTATTTATTTAATTCGTACGGGATGTGCCCTTTTGTCTAGAAAAACAAGCACAAGTACTAGAGATGGTTGAGAAAAAGAGGTTTTAATCTAAGTAATTAAATGTCGTCAGAGGAAACGGGCGGGCAAAATATTCAGAGGAGAGGGATTGCTAAATAATGTTATTGAGGGAAGAATACAAGGTAAAAAGCAGAGGGGAAGACAAAGATAAAAGTTTTTCGATGTCATAAAGGGTGCGGTGGTTACCGGGAGGTGAAGGAAAAGGTGATTAGTGGGGAATATGAGGACACATACCAAAAGGTGGAAAACTTATGACGATGAACCCATTTACATTCATAGAAACGCAAAAATAGGAATCATATAAAGGATAAAAATAAAGTCAAGAAAAACCTATAAAAGTCAGTAGAAAGCGGACAGGCGAAAAAATATTTATAAATTACATTATAATATCAAAAACGAGCTAAATATTATTGTAATAACAATAACCCTTTTATGGGATAACCCATTTACATTATAATAATTACAGTAGATAATGTATAGTAATTTATAGTGTACATTTATTAGTAATTAGTAAAATATATTATACATTTTATAGTACGGTTTTATAGTATAATCAATAATTTATAGTATACATTTCATATTATACATTTCATAGTATACATATTTAATAGTAAATATATAACAATAGATATATGCAGCGGGCTCCCAGTGTTACTCTACTAACGTACTCAGCTAACTAGCCAAGTGAGTAGCGCGTTCGACTTCGGTGAAAGCGGACCCAGGTTCGATTCCCGGTGGGGAAATTATCTCAGCTGTCGAAGCACTTTTAAAATTGCTTCTAGACTACGCATATTCAAATTTTGCCTCACAAATTGATGTTAATTTACTATTAGGAGTTCATATGTTTTACAGATGATAACCGTGAATATAAGACTTAGGTTTCTTCCGCAAGAAAAACTCCACGTTTTACTATAAATTTTGTTTCAGAGCCAACTTAACCTTTCATAACTTCTTTTAGTATTCATGAAACCGACCTCCGATGCATTAATTATTATATACTATATTTTTAAACGATTTCCCATTATTTTCTTTTGTTGTTAAACTTGAATCCTCAGGAACCGATATAAAACACATTTTCTGCACGATGTTTGACACACTAGGAACTCAGTTATTTTTCGAGACGA
This sequence comes from Ladona fulva, assembly GCA_000376725.2. Lineage (NCBI taxonomy): Eukaryota > Metazoa > Arthropoda > Insecta > Odonata > Libellulidae > Ladona > Ladona fulva. The sequence goes on from KZ308312.1 coordinate 1,972,807, forward strand.
ATGTTGGCTCTCAGTCAAATTAAAAGAGTCAACACAAAAAAAATGTAAAAGTTCTCAGGAATAGACATTCTGCAGCAGAGATTGAATTTTCTCCTTTTGTTAAGAAAATGGAGGATACCTACATCCTTGCACCGATATTTAGGAGCTCAGATGTATATCAATGAGTAGGTAAAACACCATGTAGTAGATAGTCTCAGCCTTCACTTTGTGAAACGACATGACACGGGACTTCCAATTCAAAAATGTTAATTTTTTTACAGAAAAACTATTTTACAAGACGTACCAAGAGTCCTTGCTACTCAGCTATCACAAAATAAAAGATGATACAAAAGCGTTACAAGTGGTATGAATGATGGAATAAATTAATTATCCAACGAAGGATGCACATTAAGGTGTACGCCTAGGAATATTCCCATGAAGAAACGGACATGAAAAAAAAGTGTGACAGGACCGGTTCTCAAACCAGATCACGATAGCTCAATTGGTGAGAGCAATCACCGGAAAGTGGAATTTCCGGGTTCGAGTCCCGGTCCTACTTTTTTCATGCTCTTTTCTCTTGGGAATTTTTAACGGAGCTTAAGTAACCCCAATTATATCCTTTTCATAATATCATCACGCACATGACGTACACACATCGAAGCCCTAGACAGGAAAAAAGCGGTTAGCCGAACTCGAACCCGAGACCTCGATGTTGGGAATCATGCAAACCATTCCGCCACCGAAGTGGTCATTTTGTTTTCCTAGAAATCCTTTCCACAATGTGAAAGTGTTGAGTTAAAGGTCTTGAGGGAAAACAAAGGTTTAAAATGTGCTCGGTTACATTTTCCGCCCTGTCTTGATTACAAATTTCCTCCACATCAGTAAGCATCGCACCTTCCTCGACCTTCCTCGACCTTCATCGGCATCAAGATAAAGTCATAGGTCAACCCGTCAAAGATCTGCAGAAGAACTCCACCAACGGTGACTCTTCTCCTACGAGTTCCTAAGCGAATAAATCTCTCTAAATCCCTTTGATAGAGTCGAGCCATCAACTTAACTCGGGCATTTCTTCCTGCCCCCTTCCCCTCCGTGCCACACTTCCTCATCAAATTACACCACTCCCCGCCTCCTAACACCCCCTCCCTTCCTGTCTCCCCTAAATCGCCCGCTGACAATTGGGCATATCCTGGTGCCCACACAACCAGGAAGCTCTTTCTCCTCTCCGGTTCTCCCATATAAACGCCTACGCGGACATATCCCACAATGTCCGCCGACCATTGAGGGAGAGCGTCACCAGACACTTTCTTCCTCTGGGAGAACGTCTGGAAGATCCCTTCTTTAATAACGCTCTCCTTTTGTCGGTCTTTCCTGTCCAGACGCGGCGGATGCCGTCGGATTGGCCATCCGTTTCGTAAAGAGATCTCGCGGAATGATTGCCATCTCGAGTCCCTTTGCCAAGCGTCCGTCGGACGACGATTCGACCGCTGGTTCGGCACCGGAAACTGGGTTCCGGCCGTCGAGGTGGAACATCGACTGCCCACGGACGTTGGGAATTAGCCCAATTATGTAAACCGCAGCCAATGCTGCAAAAGCACGAGCAGAATGCAGCCTTTCCAATGTCGCTGACAAAGACAAGTAATTGTAACAGCTGAGGAGAATAATTATTAGCTTAATGTCCGAGCAAACTGAAGGGCGGTTGGTTCCACATTACCCTTACCATAAGCTACAAAAAACCCTGAATAGGGTATGAGGCTTACTAGGGTAAGTGGTTAGAAACTAACATGATTTGTTCTGAAATCAACATTATTAATATTTAAATAACGCCGAAAAGCATATTACAGGATAAATTGCAGGTGGTAAACACAATAATTTCCTCTCCAATCCTCTTTTTTTATTCGTTTACAACATTTTTAAGGCACAAGTCTGGTGGCAGCTTAATCGAATAAGATACACTCATTCAAATGTAAACAATACACAATAGACCATCTCTTGTACATGTTACTCCCTTTACATTACATTGATTATAAATTTAAATAACATATTTACACAGTTTAAATTTCTATATCTCAATAAAATTTACATATTTTTTCAAAACTCCGCTTTGTTCTTAGGTAAAGGTATGAAGACCTCTTCAAGCAAACTTCAAACGAACAGGAAAAAGATTTTTCTAATTGTAAAGAGAAATGAGATTTCTTTCACTATATTTTTTACAGCCCGGAAGCAGGTTTTTCTTTAATGTCTTCACGATAATGATAATAATAATGACGACTTTATTAGGTGAATTTCGGTAAGAGAATGATCTTACAATTAACCTTTATCACGTCACGAACACAAACAACCATGCCATAATCAGGATTCGAACCAAGGACCCAGGTGTTGCTAGGCTAACACTCTAACCACCACACCACCGAGGCCGACAATCAAATCTCAAAAGATCTGAAATAGAGTGAGGCTTACTAGGCAAGATGAGGAGTGAGGTACTCTGATCTTGCTTTCCTCACTAAGACAAATTGTTATGCTAACTGTCATTTTATCTTATACAAAGTTTTATGATTGCAGAGTAATGATCCTTTTAATTACCCTATATAGAATTCATTGAGGGCGATTCCACTATATAGTATTCAATTAGTGATCTAAATTAAAACAGTTACTCAGCTTGCAATTGTAAGCTCAGCTCATACCTCAGTTGGCCTTATATTATCTCACAAATATTAAATTTTAAACACGTATATATCATATGATAAATAAATCTTTAATTTTAATATAATTGTATGTGCAAACGAGCGGAGCCAAAATCGCTGATACAATGACAAATAAACGACTAGTTTCAAACCAAAACTTCCCTTGAACGTAAGATACAGTGATAAAGTTTCGGAAAAAGAAGGGGAATTACTTCATAAAATTACGGGGTAGAGAGTGAAATGGAGGCTTTCAAACTGCTTTTAAACTGTTACAGTTACAATTATTTGCAGCTATCCCAACCCATCCTAACGAAAAGAAGACAGTCTTTTCTAAAATTATATGTTTTCGGGAAAAGTTTAGTTATTTTGCTTTTAATTCTTTCCTTTTAATAATATTTTACAACCTTTCTTATTATAAGCTTGCAGTGTGCAAGTAACTTTTACTCGTAATATATATTACCTATTATTATAATTTTACTATTCATAAAAATTCGTAAGAATATAGTATTAGTAATTCATAAAAATGCACAATATCATTCATAATATTATGTTATTTATATAGTTAAAAATATTATTCATAAATAAATAACTGGACCGATAAGAAATTCATAACTCGAATACACATGTATCGCACACAATTAAATTTAGTAGATTCGCCCTGCCATTACAGTTTCTGCTATAGATAAATAAATATTCTGACAGTAAACTGCACGGGTCATGAATGTCTGAATATTAATCTCGATGCCCACTTCCCAGTTTTCTTAGAAGTATCCCCTGATTTTTACGCTTCGAGCTTGGAGAATTACAACCCGACCTTGCAAATTCATTTACACCGCGCGGTAAAATCAGCTCCTCAGGTCGATATCCATTACCTTAATGGAATCTCTGAAAAGAGGGGAAATATTTTTAAGGAACCTCGCCTCAAAAACTTCTCCTCAATTTTATCCCCCGCCGAAAGAATTTTCTCCCAGCTTTCTAGATCCGCTTTCGTCAAATCCCCATCCATCATACTTCTCAACCATCTTTAGAATGTTTCCGTTTTTCCAAAGTCGCTAAGCTCCCGCAAGAAATTCATCGCTGATATCTACGCTGCCGATGGGTTTCTTAGTTTTTTAACATCGATATGCTGAGAACGCAAAGTATCGGTTGAAGTGATATTTTTAACTCGGGAATTATTTTTCGATGTGGTTCCTCAGAAACTCTTCAAAATCGATTCCAAATACTACTTTTGACGAGATTTATTATTCGGCGAGGATAGGCGCGAATGCGCATCTTTCCTGCCTAGCCTTTTATGTTGCTTTAATATAGTTAACATTCTTAATCCATAAAAGAAGGTAGGCTAAAAAAAGGTCCTGCCACCTATACCTAAGGTTCTGCTGGTCCTATACCTATATCTTAATGAATGAAATATCTATTATTTGTCTTTTAGTACGGGATAAAGAAACATGTATCTTCTATGTACTTTCGTCTCAGTCTTGTTCATGGCTGTGATGATAGGAAAGCTATTGAGCTATGAGCTATAATAACGTTCATCTCATCTAGAATAAAACCATTTACAGTAAATGGTTAGCTCTTTTCAAACTAAGGAGAAGTTGTATTTAATTTCATACTATTTATTTTTATATATTTATTAATTTTTTAACTATGTCAACTTATATTAATATTTAAAATTAAATTATTTATTATTGTATTATTTAATATTGAGTATCATATAATATTGGTCTTTGTACCTATCTTGATGAATAGAGAGAAATGTATCTTTTATATACTTTCGTCTCCATCTTGTTTATGGCTGTGATGATATGATAGCTACTGAGGTATGATTCATGCTGAATAATAGCATTAATTAAGGATTTTCCCTGTGCAATGTAACGAAAAGTGTTACTCGTAGAGTCATTATTCTTCACTAACGTTCTGCTTATAGCATTCTGACTCAGTAAGGAAAGTAAGGGCAAATTACCTCGCTCCTTATCTTGCGTAGTAAGTCTCATTTCCCTCTCCTTGCTATTCGTAGCTGATGGTAGAGGGGGTGAAGTCCTAACCGGTCTTTGGACTGAATACTTTACAGACATGATAGGAAAATATTTTAAACTGTCGGTTGAAAAAGTTCTCGATATTGATAAAACTCATACAGAGAGAGAAACAATATCCCCTGAAAAGCATTAAAATAAAATTTAAAATATTCCATAATTAAAATTAAAAACGGATTCAAATAAATTAAAATACGGTTAAAAAAATGCGTATATACGAAAACACTGGGAAAGAAGAAATGATAAAAATCATAAGGATTGAGGAAAGGTGTATTTACTTTGCACGTAAGGGTATGGCGGCATGGTAGTTCAGCATGGCGGTGGCTAGAATGCCTCCCCAGAAAGTGGAAGACCTGGGTTCGAGTCCCAATCATGTCGCTGTTTTTCAAACGTGGTATTCCTTAAAATCACAAGGAGAAATCATTACATTAAAATTCTCGCCTTAGGATATGACATAATATTGTGGATTTTTAATAAGAAGATACATTTTACGTTTAATTATGTAAAGTTCGTTTTGCCCAGAAATAAACTAGATTCATTCATATAAGCTACATCACAGTTGCATGAATTACTAGCTGTGCACCGTGAACTTCATAATTGAATCACGAAACGCAGTGATATTCTGCGTAGGTAATACATTTGTCTAACATTTGTATATTTTTTGTTATGATAGAAGTATTTGAGTGTTACCTAAATTATTATCATGATATCGAAATCTAATTTACCTTGGTTTCCATTTTCATAATTTCGTGTTGACGCATGAAACAGTGTCACCTTAGGTTTATTTAATGAATGGTGTCGTCAGTTCAGTACCTACTTTTTGGTCTTATTTATTTCTCAGTCGTTTAAAACCGTGCTTCTTTCATCCCACCAGGTTCCGACGGAAATCATCAGGAAGAAGTCAAGTGAACGCTGCAGCCAATGGAAAGCGCCATCTTTCCGTCACTTCGTGCTGCAACTCGATCTCCCGCTCGGGTGAGTTTCTCTCTTTGTATAATACCTTATGTAAGGTTGCCAACTCCCGATTAATTGAATCCATGAGTTCTCCATTCCAAGAGAACTAAATTCTGGAGGGTTCCGGGAGACTCTATGAAGAACAACTTCAGCCACCGAAGTGTTCTTACCGTTCGTTTATAAACAGAATAAGTGTGCAATTTGGTAACAATTGAAGGACCTCCACCCAAAGATGTAAATTTGAACGATTTTGCGCGAGTTTTGACAAAAAATAAAAGAAATTAGGTGATAGGGCCCCAATAATTCCAAATCCGTCGAAATGTACAAGAAACGATTCACTGATAGATAATACATAATCGATATTGTTGTTAGTGATATGTTTCAGTAACTTTACTACACAAATTCGTTATTCCTGTTATTCTTGAATTGACTACGCATAGTTGGCTAGAATCGGGAAAAGCTGGCCTAATATACAGAAAAAGTTTTCTGGAGTGAGGACTTTAAAACTTTGGCCTTTGCAGCGATGTCGAAATGTGAAAAAGAGATTTTCTTCCAGATTCCTCTACAAAATGCTTTACAGAATACTGTGGTATAAGTATCCCGTATCTATTCATGTCTATTTCTACTATTTTCCTCGCTTTATGTAAAACTTTGCTCTAAAGTAAGGGTTCGCCATACTTTTGTATAAAGTATGAAATATTCAACCGTGGTCATTAAGATCGACCATAATAAAGGATAAAGGACACATTTATAGCATAGTATCTTATTTTATCCGAAAATTTTCGTCATATGGATTCAGCGTCAGCTTGAAGTTGAAGAATTTAGCGAAAAATCGAAGACCGGCATTTCAAGTTTGACACCCTGAATCACTGTGATGCGTTGAAGTCAACGTAAATTACTTGCATAGTTGGACGAAGAATTTATTCAAGAGAACCCATGCGAATTTTCGAAAACCACACTCATGAAAACCATTGTTGTATTTTTGGCCAGATTTCTTCGATTCTAGCTCTCGGTGCAGCAACAGAATTCCAATTTCAATGGAGCTAATCGTTTCGAAGTTGGCAGAGTTATAGTATCGTACATTTCTAGTGAAAATTTGCAATTTTAACAATTTTTGTCGTAAAAAGTTGTAAACATTCTTGGTTAGATTATAGTGTATTTAAAATTTAGTATAACGAAAATTAACTGGGTTAAATCAATGAAAGGTTGCATCACCGATTTTAAAGCCACTAAAAGAGGCACTTTTTCAAGCGAAATGCAATTTAAGTGCAATTACACGGCAATTAAACTACGGCAATTAAAATCTATATATGGATATACACATGGATTGATATAAATATGAATGTTCTGTCGTATGTAATTCATTTCATTGAAATATGTGTACTATATTTGAAGATGGAGCTTATCAAATTCGATAGACTGGACTTTTTTACGGACAGTAAGTAGAACTACTGATAAAAACTATAAAATACAAGCATTTGCAGAAAGTGGCGAAAGCTGGTAAATCGATGTATTAACCGTTAGATGAGTCTAGTTGAATAAAAGCAGGAGGAAAACGTGTCAACCCGTGATACTGAGATTTAAAGGTTATTGTTATATTACGGGAGTCTCCCGGTGAATCCGGGGGACGTTGAAGATTTCTGAACAAATAACGAAGAGAAAACCTATTATACTCGCTAAGGTTACCCGAGAGATTGGAAAATTGCGAATGTTACTCCAATATTTAAAAGCGGTTCAAAGGAGGATCCAGAGAATTATAGGCCTATATCTTTAACGTCACTGAGCGGAAAAATAATGGAACATATAATAGTTAGTTCCTTAATGGGTTTTCTCGACACGTCCAAATTCATAGTGAGTAACCAACACGGTTTTCGTAAGACACGATCCTGCGAGTCTCAGCTAGCGTTGTTAGTTCACGACATTTTGAAATCGGCCGAAAATAAAAAACAAGTCGACGCGATATTTTTAGATTTTCGGAAAGCATTTGACAAGGTTCCACATGAGAAATTATTGTACAAATTACAAGTTGCAGGAATCAATTCACAGGTAATAAATTGGATAAAGGACTTTCTCACCGATAGAGAACAACGAGTCGTGTTAGATGGTGTAAGTTCCAATTCGGTTAAAGTGACCTCGGGCGTACCACAAGGAAGTGTAATAGGACCGTTACTATTTTTAGTATACATCAACGACCTTAGCAGTAACATTAATAGTAAAGTTAGGATATTTGCGGACGACACGGTCATTTACAGGGAAATAGGAAACTCAGAGGATAGATTAACCCTATCGTGCGACTTAGATAAAATTATGAAATGGTGCGATGATTGGCAATTAGAACTCAACATAGATAAATGTTCAGTAATGAACTTCTTCCCAAGGAAAAATAATGCCAACGATTATACGTACAGGCTCCAAGGTAAAACTTTATCAACAGTAGAAACGGTGAAATACCTTGGAGTAACCCTCACTAATAACTTAAGCTGGGGTACCCACATCCATAAAATATGTGGTCGAGCGCTTAGAAAACTTGGATTTGTGAAGAGAATTGTCGGTAGAAGCGATGAAAAAGTCCGTGAGAGATGTTACGTTGCGTTGGTCAGGCCTCACTTGGAATATGCGTGTAGTGTATGGGACCCTGCAGAGAAGTGTTGTATTCGGGAATTAGAAAAAGTGCAACGGAAGGCGATACGTTTTGTAAAGAATTGTTACGACAAGACAGTGAGTGTAACGCAAATGCTTCAGGACGCAGGATGGGAATCTTTAGAAAATAGAAGGCTTAGACAAAGACTAAATCTCCTTGATAAATTTAGAGAAAGCACGTTCGTAGATGATGTAGCTGACATAATGCGCCCCCCATGTTACATAGGCCGTTCAGACACTGCGAGAAAGATCAGAGAAATAGATGCTAAAACGAATCGATACAAGAATTCATTTTTTCCGCGAACGATACGCGAAAGTAATAGATTAGCGAAGTAAATTCAGTAAATTCATGGTGCTTGCACCCCCTGCCACACGCCGAAAGGCGGCTTGCAGGGTACTAATGTAGATGTAGATGTAGATGTAGAAGGTTATCTATGGGTTCCAAATCTCTCCATTTCTCCACTTTTTTCCACTTTCCACTGTACAGTTGAAATTCATGCAAAACTTTATAATTTATTAATTAATTATAAATAGTTAGTCTTGGTGACAACAAATTTCGTTCGCAGTCGTCTATTTAATTCAATGTTTTTATTTATTTATTTTTTCAACTCTGTAAGAAGGTATTCCAGTACATAATGGGCGATATCACCAAAAGAGGCTTTTTTCTTTAGAATATTTTATACCAATCTTATATCGCGTTCTAATATGTTTACCATATTCGATATTCTTAAATAGAGTCCTTGCCAGTTATCGACTAGAAAATATGATATTATTATTTTTCGATGTATTTCCATGGAAAGAATCTCTCCTTTTCGCCGTATTTGCACGAATCGAAGGCGAATATTCAATCAATGAAAAGGGAGTTTGTCTTACTTGCGCAAATAATATTCCTGACTTTGATTGCATGGAATAATCTAGATGTAAGTGTTACGATTAAAAATTCGTAATTGCTGCATAATTTTGGTGATCTTGCTGTAGTTTTCAGCATAACAAATTCCGAGTATACCTTGTTTTGTTTGCAATAATTATTTTTTGCCATTTTCTATATATATACCATAATAGTTAATATTTTGAATCCATAAGCATTTTAATTTTGTAGCAATCAGCGATTTAGATGGAGAAACATGAAAAAGGTCCGACTGGACCAGGACTCAAACCCGGGTCTTCCGCTGTTCAGAGATTATTTTACGAAATTTATTAATTTCCCTCGTGGAGTGGAGTCGAGAAAGAACATATCTTAGAATTGAGACAGTCGTCGTGAGATTCGCGAAAATGTGGAATTAATTTTTATTTCTTTTTCATGTTTAATCAGCCATTCGTTTCCAATGCAATCTAGAGACTAACTCTAATAAAATTCAGGCGATGTAATTAATAATAGGGCGTCGTCTTACGTACATGTTTGTTCTTATAGTAATGTGAGAACAAACTGAATCCTTAAATCGTGATTTTTGATTCCCGCCAACTATTATTACTCGGAATCAATTTATTTACTTCGTGGAGTTTGGATGGAAGGTCTTAGATATAGGCTCGTATTCGACTCGTGCTTCTCGGGCTAGAATCACTTGGTTACAAGATCGCTTGAGAGCGTCTTTTACGTACCAATGCATAACTTCCTCGTTGAAGTAGTACGCGCTTCGTCGTACAATGTTCATTTCTTTATCTTTTCTCCAATTCCGAGAAATTCTCTTGGCTCCTCCCGATCAAGAAATCTCCACTCTCTTCATCTGAGCGTACCATTTCTCATTACTCGTTGTAGTGATTCGATGCGATGATTGGGAACTTATCGTACTGCAGTTCAACGTTCAACTGACATTTCAATTTCCTTCGCGACATGTTCCTTCTACTTTCCGAGGTACACGCGTAGGAGGGCGGTTTATTTCTGTTTCATGGAAGCGAGTTTTTTTTTGGGGAAACTTCCTAAGGCGCAGAGCAACGTTGATCCGATAAGCACTTTTTCCGAACGCTTCATTTTTTTGTTTCTCATCTGTTGTGTTGCCATGGAAACTGAATTCGCGCTATTGATGCCGATTGAAGAAATCGGGAAAATACTCGCCACAATCCTATCGTCTGAATTTGGCTTTCTAAAATATATAATCATACATACATACTTTATTTGGCGAAATTAAGACTATCAAGTCCCATCTTCCATCTAACCAGCAAGAAAAAGAATACAAAGAAGAATACAGAAATAAGGAACGTTAAAAATCAAGAAAAATAAAGACATTAAAAATTTTAGTCTGTGTAAATTACGTACTTGATAATCCTGTTTTTTATAGACGAGTTGAGAAAGTAACCTTGACTTTGTAAAAGTATATGTAGTTGAATTATTTTTGGTTAATGTTATAAATTTGCGAGTGATTTATGTTAAAGCATTCTGTATCGTACTTATGATGTTGTTTTATTGCGTATTTATAATGTCGATGTTATTGTAATTATGTATGTATATATATGTAATTATGATGCTTGATTGTGTTGTATTTATGATGTATTATACTGTTCTGTTTTTGTAAACTTTTATTGCGTTGCCACCTAGACAGTTGGTTGACTTGCAGCGTTCGATTTAATAATGATAATAATAAAAATAAAATGTCTTCATCGTAGGGCTAAATTGAAACGTTTGATATGGATGTTTCAATTAACCTACATATATGAATGAAACTTGATAGCATTTTAAGGAGTACCAATGGTGAAAACTGTCATTCAGCATCGCTTATACCTCAGTATCTTTTACAATACCACAGTCATGAACAGACGAAAGTAAACGAAAGGTACATTTTTGCTAACCGTCCACCTTCAAGATGAACACGAGTAAATTATTTCAATCCATTGCATAGTTTCCTTCTTTTGTTAAATATTGCCCACGCAGAAATGAGTTGAACACTTTGAGGAAAAGACCGGAGTTAAAGTTTTCATTCCTGCTCTGAGATTGCGTTCTTTATTCGAAGTCTCGAAATGTGCCCAAAAGAAGGAAAGCAAAATGATACCGAAATGATTATGATTCAGTTTGAATTTATCCCCATGGCAACCAATGGCAGATTTGAGGAATTTCCGGGAAAACTGAGGAGAGAACCAGAAAATGAGTTTCATCGCCTGCATATTTAATTTCATTTCCGGAAATAGGAGTGATCTTTCTAACTCGGAAATGTAAGTAAATGGAATATTTATCAATGCAAATCAGAAGTACTAGTTACTGCGAAACGGTGACTATTCTAATAACATCTTTTCATAACGTTTTCATAAATAGCGAACTATTACNGATGAACATTGCCTTTTCTCAGATTAAACTGAGTTGCACTATCACTAATAGTAGGCATATTACCACTCATGGCGTAAAACAATTTTAACACTTTAAATAAAAACAAATGTTGTAGAGGGAGTATTGATAATGATACAAATAAAGGGAACGAATGTTCAAGACTATTTTTTGAACAAATGCATCTAATTATTCTTTTTTGCAGAATAACTGCAGGCTTTAACGTATTATTATACGCTGCTCCCCAAAATTCTAAACCATAATTTAATTTGGAATGAACTAAAGCATGGTAAATAACTTTTTTGAAATATATTGTACACTTATTACGTAGAAAATAAAATTTAGATAGACAGTTTCTTAAATACGAAGTAATTGAAGTAATATGATGGTCCCATTTTAGAGACTGGTCTAAAATTACACCCAAATATTTAATATTAGTAACTCTTCCTATTTGAATACAGTTACATGCAGTTCTTGAACAAAGCGGGTGATGATAAATTAACTTTACATCATCAGGGCTAGGTAGATTGCCAATATTATACATTATGTACTTAGTTTTTGGACTTAATTCTAGGCCATTATAGGTAAACCAGCTACTTAATACATTTAGATCATCTTGCATTTTAACTCCAATACTATTAACAATCCAATAATTAATTAATACCGCCCGAAGTGATAAACAAGAACGCGAAATAAAATCATTGGAATTTATATTTCCTGAATTAGGAAGTAATATAAAGGCCGGAGGCTTCTCACCCATGAAATGTTATGTCCGCTTTTAGGACTTTTATTGCTATCTTGATACTGATATACTTTGTTACTGACCTATTTAAACCATATTATTTGTATTTTCGAGTGTTCTTTTTTGATTATTCTTGAGCAAAATTTATTTGTAGTTGTTACGTCTTTGAAATTATGTGTCTGTGCCATTTTGTTTTTTTATCCGGATGTGACTTAACTTGCATTTTCCTTAGAACTTTATTAAGTTTCAGTAGGTTTCGCATGTGCTCCACACCCCCTTCTTGCGGATGTTTTCCTGTTGTGGTGTATTTTTTCTAAGTTTTAACATACAATTACTACCACAAAGTAGTTTTCTTCTGTTCACTTTTTTCAAGTTGTCTCTTTTAAATTTTACGTGAAGAAATATTAGATGTAAGAAAAGACTTGATTGTCTAAATCTCGCTCAACTAAATTCGTATCGTTGTTTTTATTGTTATCACTTAGAGCGAAAGATCTGGGTTCGAGTCCTATTCACGCCAAGTGTTCACTTCCACATTCTTTGGGTTTTTTCAAATAAAGTAATTTCTTAGTCCCATTCCTGAAATTCCCTTATCTACATAAGTGAATGGCATTTCTAACTCTTCGAACAAGCTTCACTGCTTGAATAATTAAATCAAAGTTCGGATTGGGTTAGGTGTGCGATCCCGTTCCAATGTGCTCGTACCGACAAAAGCTCTGATTTGCTCACGAAATTAACCCACTTGCGTAACTATTGAAACGCTCTAGGAGAAGAGTGCTCTTACATCTCAACTTGTGACGAGTCACTTAAGAACTTTTAGTTTGCAAAATGCTATTCGCTTATTTAATACATTATTCTGTTACTCCTATCCTGTTTTCTGACCCACTGAGTTTTCTATTCACTGCAAATCTTTAGTAATTGCAAATTATTTGATCCGTTTGTTCTCCCACTACACATTCTTAATCTTGTATATGTAAGTACCCTGCAAGCCGCCTTTTAGCTTGTGGCAGGGGGTGCATTAACCAGGACTGTACTTCCCTAATCGATTAATTTCGCTTATCGTCAAAAATCGCGTAAAAATTAATTTTTCAATCGATTCGGTCTAGCTTCTATTTCCCTGATCTTCCTCGTAGTATCAGAACGGCCTATGTTAACATGGAGGACGCATTATATTGGGTACATCACATGTAACTTTGCTTTCTCTGAACTTATTTATCAAAATTATCCTATTTTTAAATCTTCTATCTTCTAAAGATTCCCATCTTGCGCCCTGAAGCATCCGAGTAACGCTCACTGATTTATCGTAGCAATTCTTCACAAAATGTATCGCCTTTTGCTGCACCTCTTCTAATACCTGAATACAACACTTGTCGGTATGGTTCCACACTCATACTCAAGGTGAGGCCTAACTTACGCAAAGTAACATTTGGATTTGCGTGACCCTTATATTTCGTATCGGGAATGTCTTTACATCTTTTCATTAACTCCCTAAAATATATCTTTATCTTCACTCATATTCAGGATTTCATTTACCACAGCCGACCACATTTTCTCCCCCTTTTGTGCTTGTATTATTTTCACAGTGCGCCATCTTTGTCATTCGGCTTCCATTCATCCATTCATATTTAGCATAGAGTGAAACCCTCATTCCGGTCACGCATCCTTTCTTTCGGAAAGCTTCACCTTTTCCGCTTTTTAGCGACTCTCTCCTTTTTTCCGCATGCTCTACATGTATTGCTTTCCAACTGTTTCAATTTACTCACTCGCTTCTTCTGTCGCACCAAACTTTCGATACCATGCAACAAGGTTTAATAAAGACATTTCTTTCCTCTTCCTATGATTTCGTACGCTAAATTCTTACGCACGCGTTTATCACAATTCCCGCACCAGCATTTACAGGCCTTTGTAATTAAATATTCATACACTTGAATGGTAAAAAGAAAGTAATAGATAAATTAATGAATGAAAAATTTCGCTAACCGTCAAAGCTCCCAGGTTTTCTGGGCGTTGGACTGGTCAATTTTTAGTTCGCACTAAGCTCGGGGGGGTTTATATTTTGTACAGAAGTGTAGTAAAAATCCTTTTCCTAGCTATCCCGCCGCTCGATGCCTCCAATGTAATACGCAAAAGCATTCCAAAATAGGACAACCAATCACCGAGCGCGTAGATACTATCCGTCATCCCAGCTTCAGCAGTAACCTTGGCCTTCAGAGGGAATCTCTATAAGCCTTGACCGTGTGTTGTGCACCCGGAGGCTGATAGTTTCCCTATCCCAGTATTCCATACTCACGAAGCGGTAGTAGGAACGGGAAATGATCATCACAGCTTCTGAAACTGCCGAAAGCGATTTTCAGTTAGTTCAATGCAGACGAATAGAAAATTAACTATAGAATAACAATAAATCGCTAACGCAGTGGAAAATACAAAAGCTAGCTGAAATGTACCGAGAGAAGCATCTTTACCCGTAAGTAATCTTATTTTGGCCCAATTGCTTATGCAAATGCTTACTTTTCCTTCATCTTTGCACTTTGAAGCTGAAATTAACTGGGGTGAATGCAGAAGAAGACAGTGTAGTTTCAGTCTCTCCCTCGATAAAGATGTATTATTTTCTGAAATATACTTAGGTATCAAAATTTAAACGGTAATATTATGTTTTAACTGAGATCGATAGTTGTTATCTTCGACGGGATTGTGACAATTGAGTATTTTAATATCTAACTTAGCGTTATAAAATCTTAAAGTACATATATTACTATGAAAAACGTATAAAATACCCGGAGAAGACAATACAAGCGAAATACTTGTCACGTAATACTGCACCGCGAAAATAGATGAAAACTATTAATGATATAAAGTAAACACTAATGAATGATTAAAAACGTAAGTTGGAATAAAATTTAACATCACTTGGTTTCTGAAAAAATTAATCGTCATTAATTTGAATCTTTGGTAAACTAACCATTCTGAGTCAATGAAATGTATTGGCCTTGTTGTATATTCGTGTATTGGTTAATGTTATTAACATTTCACTGAAATTAGGAGTCTAGACGAATTTATTTTAACTTGAGGTCATTTAAAAGATTTTCATACTGAAGTTATTTTTCTCTAAGCTAATAGGAATGGGTGAGTTTTTTCTGGTGAAGAAAGGCAATTACGCAGGTTACCGGCAATTACAATGAAGGACCTGGGGTAAATTTTTGTCAGTTGTTGCGAAGTAAGTCGGGGGTACCTCGATACATGTCCTATATATCTAACTGATTCGATCGGGAGTACCTGCCTGAACTACGAGGTAGGTCAACGAAAGGATAATGGATAACTAAAGGAGGATTTGATAATGAAAGCAGTGCGGAGGTCAAATTTTTTGTGTTGAAGAATGTATTCACGAAATAATTTACTCTAAATTGACGAATGAAAAGTTATGCATACGAGTATATATCTCTCTCTATCTCTCGCGGAGTGCCTTCTGAATGACTTTGCGTTGAATCTAGGGATATTTGAAAGATAAAAAAGGCATATCGTCTTCTGTTTGTCGAAGTATAATGCTTTACGGAACTATCAACAGAAGAAATTCAACGATAACGGTGCACAACTTCAATCTCGACGTAAAACAAAAGACACAATTCCAGAAAATTGCACTTCGCTCCTGGAAGAATCAATAAATTGAAACACATTTATCCAAGGTTGACTTAACCCCAGTTTTTATAAACAGCGACAAACTATCCGACTTCCTTCAAAATCAAAATATATCACTAATCTGGTATTTATGAAATATCTTTTCAAGATTGTGAAAAAATTTACATCAGACGGAGGGAACGAAATATAGAAAGTAGATTTAAAGCACTCACTTCCCACAGCCAAATCAGCTGTGTTCTCAAGACCTCGGTCGACTGTCAACTTATTAACCTGTCCATATAACTAAGAATGATCGAAACAATGCACACGACGCTCTATAAGGGAGAGAAAAATAAGAATACATGAATTACAATATTTCAATGAATAATAATGTTACAATAGAGGAATTTGATAACAAATTGTTGGAACAGTTACGGATGACTTTGTGGACATTTTTTGGGAAATAAGTAGTTTCCCATATGAAGAAAATGAACGATATACTAAATCAGCAGTCTGTCATTAAAGTGAGAGAAATTGTATTAAGTACAAAATTGAATTCTATCCGAAAATAGAAAGTCATTTATTCTAATTCAGTTCGGCTAAAGAAAGTCCTCCGGGAGTTATTAATTTTTTTTTTTTCAAGGGAATTAAGAATTGAATAGCAAGATCTCAAATTTCTCATTCGCTGCCAAAAAAATTCCTTGTTCCGTATTTCGTTGACTCGATGAGAAAAGATTGCGTTTTAATTTCGTGCTGATGAGTTTCTGAAAATAGATTTGGTAGTTTAAAAAAAAAATCAGAAAATTAAAAGCTGAGATATTTTAGCCCCAGTTTTCCGGTT
>KZ308312.1:1990186-2053501 GCA_000376725.2 Ladona fulva
TGCATAAATTGCTGTGCTGAAAAGGAAACGTAAGACAAACCGAAAGTAATATCAATTTACCTTTTTTCGTTTTATTTTTACAATTAAACTTGTTTGTTTTTCTTTTTGAAAGGAAACGGGTAAGGGTGATTTTTGCGCAAGACGGTACGCACCCAGGAAAAATCCCAAGGAAGAATGGACTTGAAAAAAGTCTGACGGAACCGGGAAGTCCCGACCTGACGGTAAAAAAGTCTGACGGGACCAGTTCCCGGTCCCGTCAGACTTTTTTCGAGTCCATTCTTCCTTGGGATTTGTTTGTAAGATTTAGCCCGAAGGCTGGTGTGAACCTTAGCCCCCTACCCTCAGTGAAAAGCTATGGAGAGGGAATGAGGCTTATCAAGAAATATGAGGAGTGAGGTACTTTTTCCTAACATATCTCTCCAGACTTGTGGTTGTTATTAACCAGAAGCTGTTCATTGTTTCACTTACATGAAAGTTTCTACTCATAGCATCCTGTATTGGAAGAATGTAACAGACTGTCTTACTCATCTGTTCTTCTGTCAGATTGAAAATAGTATAAACCTGAAATNTTTTGGTCAGGGAGCCGGCATTTTTTAGGGCCATGTCTATATTTCTCCTACAGTGACCATTTCCTCTCAAATATCAATTTACCTTTTTTCGTTTTATTTTTACAATTAAACTTGTTTGTAAGATAGGAAACGGGTAAGAGTGATTTTTGCGCAAGACGGTACGCACCCAGGAAAAATCCCAAGGAAGAATGGACTTGAAAAAAGTCTGACGGAACCGGGAAGTCCCGATCTGACGGTAAAAAAGTCTGACGGGACCAGTTCTCGGTCCCGTCAGACTTTTTTCGAGTCCATTCTTCTTGGGATTTGTTTGTAAGATTTAGCCCGAAGGCTGGTGCGAACCTTAGCCCCCTACCCGCAACGAAAAGCTATGGAGAGGGAATGAGGCTTATCAAGAAATATGAGGAGCGAGGTACTTTTTCCTAACATATCTCTCCAGACTTGTGGTTGTTATTAACCAGAAGCTGTTCATTGTTTCACTTACATGAAAGTTTCTACTCATAGCATCCTGTATTGGAAGAATGTAACAGACTGTCTTACTCATCTGTTCTTCTGTCAGATTGAAAATAGTATAAACCTGAAATTTGACGCGTTCTTATTTTATGATTTGTCGTTATAATGGAACATGTTATACATCGTTCGAAAGAGAAACCATTTGCCATTAGAATGATATTCAATAAGAGTTGATATCGGTCTCCTGCTTAATCTGAGTCGACGTGAACCAAATAAAAACACGGGAAATTCGCGCAAATTCATGACTCGGTCGTCTTCACACCTTTGTGGAACAGTGACCTTTTATCTAAAGATAACCAAAATTTTAACAGAAATGAGGTATATTTGTATTTATGAATTTTATATTAAAAATTCAGAGGTTAGGAGTAAGAGAGGTCTATTGGACTAACCTCCCCAAAAGGGTTGAATAAATAGTCCTGAAGCATTATTGCTATTTCTGAGACATAATCTTGCTTTATTACACTTTGATAAGCGTCCAAATTAAAAATCGATCTCCTTCTACAAATCTTACTCTAGTTGAAATTTTTACTACACAATCTTCAAATGATTTGGAAAAAACAAGTGATTTTTTCTAAATCATCGTAAAGTAGGCGACTCATTCCCTCTGCAGGGATTTTCGTCGCTGATGTTGAAGAGCTCATTACGCTTTTATGAAGAGAAATGGCTGTACTACACCGATTTACAACTACAGCTATCACACAGTATCTCAATCCGGCCTTTGAAATACTGAAGAAAAAAAATATTTCATGGAGCTACGATTTCTTCCTGTCTCTTCGATATTTTTACGGAAGAGGCCTTCCGGCCAAGAGGAATCGAGCTCCCCGTGAGGGTGGGGCCCAAATAACCGAGCTCGGAGAATGAAAGGGCTGAGAAATGGAAAATACGGCCATTGGTTTTCCTTAAGGAATGGCAAGGTCGAAAGTATTTAATTTCGCCGCTTCCACCATTTCGCCCACTTGTGTAGATCTCGGGATTACTGTCTTTGGAATCTTTGAGTTTTCAGCGAAGGTGAACTTACCCATACTGCCGGACGAGAAGGTAGGAAATGAGGAGAAGAAATTAGAATTTATTCTCAAAGGAACGAGGGATGCGTAGGGGTTAATTAAGATTCTCTTGTGAAGGACTTTAATGGCGAATAAACTCCCTGAGAAAGCGCTCCTGAGCACGTACTACATAGAGAGTTTATCCTTCCCTAATGATAAATGATTCCTTCGTGACTAGGTTCTCAGACACAGGGAATTAATGATTGGGAACACTTTATAGATATACGTATTATTCGCATTTCACGATAAGTTAATATATACTGTGTAGATATATGTATTTCCGATAGTGAGATTCAGATGAGAGAAATAGACGCAAGGATAAATCGTTTAAGGAGCTCATTCTTTTCACGAACGATGCGCGACAGCAACAAGCAAAAGAGAAATGACGATCCTTCCGTGTTTACACCTCTTGTTGCACGACGATGGAGGGCTTGCAGGGTATTAATGTAGATCTAGATCATGTTTATCGAATAATAATAGCGAGTAATATCAAATTTTGTCACGTTATTTTCGAAGAATGGCACCTTGAGCTCCAAAAGTGAAATTATCAAATGACATGATTCTAGGCTCCTTAATTTCCTCAAACTAAAAGCCCTTTCAAAAGAGCGTAATCTGAAATTAGTATTTATGAGCATGCTTCCGTTTTTCTTCTTCTAAACTGTTTAGCCGTTAAAGTAAGCTTGAGAGAGAAATTCCTCTCTACGCTTGGACTTACCAATGATGAATATCTCCTCCGTTTTATTTTTTGTCCATTTATATTCTCAAGCAATTAATAAATGGTTGACAGCCTTGGATAAAAGCATCCTCATTGCGGGCGAGATTGGACTATCAAGTCCCCTCTTAAATCTAACCCAATTAATTTTAATAAAAGGGAGGGATAGAGCAGTAAAAAAGAGAAAAGTAGGAAGAAACTGTGTATATAAAACCTAAGTCAAGGGGTTGGCAAAACATTTCCACACCAGGAAATAACCCATGAGAGGGGAGTGTGAAAAAAACTGCAAAACCTACTGGCTAGCTATTGGATACTAATAGCTAAATTTTAAACTAAAGAAAACTATTACTATGGACTAAAGAAAGAAAAATATACATATATTACCGCGTAGAAATGTTATAGATGCTACCACAGTGATAGTTCCAGGACGTCTATAAGATTACTATTAATACTTCCCCGTTATCTGAAAATTTTTCACCTATTACTGTAAATCCTTAAATTTATCAACAGCTTTGAACTTAGGAAAAAATTTCCACTCCAGGAAATCTCCCACGAGAAGGGGAGTGTGGAAAACCTACACAATCTACTGATACTAATAGCTAAATTTCAAACGAAAGAAAATTAAGTAACCACTTTTCGTTTACCATACGTATACCAATTAGCGAAATATTTGATTAAACTCAATATTTTAAGTTTATTCAGATCCACTAAGCATTGGCTAAAGGCAATAAGCACCTAAGCAATAAGCTAAAGGCAATATTAAGCAACGATGAAATTTTGAGAGCGCGAGAATAACGTTTTAGATATAATTTATTCTCTATCACTGAAGATAAGACTTTAATTTCAGAAGCAACGCTTGAGCACTGTACAATTTTAGGAAGTCCCAACCTTCCTCCTACCCTCTTCATAAAGGAATTTTTAGTACCTGACGAAGAAGAAGTGTAACGTTTGCATTATTGTATCTTTACGAGCGTGTATTTTCATGATTAGGCATTCATGAGGATTGAGATAGGGAATGCGTAAATACCTTGGCAAGTAGGTGATTACAGTAATGTATGTATGACAGTCCGTCTGCTGTTACATATGTTAAAAAATGATTTGTAAAGTAGTCATTTGAATGGTTAACCGCTCTCGGCCTCTTCCGCAAGTTTACATACCGTTTAAACTCTTTTATCTTCATCTATTTATTTTCATCAGTTCATAATACAAGTATATAGCTATTTATATGTTGAATGTTGAGAATATTTTTTTGCACTAGCAAAACATTAACATCATGAAGTTCCTTTCCTGGAGTGAATAAATCGTCAAGACACAAGAAGGAAGTGTGGGAAGATTTTCTCATTACGGCTGTCTCCTAAAGAGCTAGTCGACGTTTCTGATTCCGCGTGCATTCTCGAGAGTAAGGATTTCTTATATCTCTTACTCGGGCGCTCAAGCAACTCCGTCGGGAGCTCTTTTTTCCTCGTATAAGGTCACTTGAGGGGAATATCTGAGGAACAAATTAAGTGACGGTGTCACAGGAAATGGAGTGCGGAGGAATGCCTAAGGGAAACCACCCGAAAATAAATTTTCCGTGTGCGGTGAAAACGTCTAAATGGTGTGGATGCCCCATGGGATGGCGGGGAATTTTCTTGCTGGGAAAATGGGACCCTGTCTCAGCTTCATTCCTTCCTCTTTATCCTCAGAATTTTGCTCTTTATGACTCTTTACTGTTTCTTTTCTGACAGTTCATCTATGATTTGTTTCAGTGTGCGGAAAACACCTCCATTGTTTTTGGTTCGCGAGGGAAAACTTTCTGTCGTTGAGAAATGTACATCTACATAAGGAAATTGTTGAGGATATAGGCTGGCTATATGGATTTCACTGTAGAGAGTTCAAAGAAATATTGCCGAAATATACTGTAGTGAGTACACATTTATGCATCGTACTTCAATGACATTAACTGTTTATTTCATTTCCTATGAGATTAAGTAATAAAGTGTAGTTATTAGTTGGAATTAACGTTTCCTATTATTTAAATATGTAATCAGGCAGTCTCCTTTCCTGTTCTCCATTCATCTTATCAATTTAATCCAATTAAAACAAAGTTATGCAATTAAAAAAAGAGAATTTCGTCGTATGCATTTGTAATGTGATGTTAACCAATCGTAATGTGATAACAAACGCATTTAAATCTCAGAACTCACGAAGGAGACCGTCACTTTTCGGAATTTCGACATAATGAGAACTTTCTGAATAAAACAGTTTTAAAACAGCAGAGAGATTTATAGCTTTTATCAATTTACAATATTTTACTATATTATATATACAATACGATATATTGTGGATGAGCAATAGTTATAATTTGTTGTCTTAAAGTGTGTTTTATTCAGCCAATTCTCGTATCCTGCAACATAGGAAATACAACTTATTTTATCAATCTCCCAGGTAATATTTTGATTCATTCCAAGAGAATCCTGAAATATCTTGAGGTAATGTAGGCAACTCCTATTGTATTGAAGGGAATAGAGTTCTCATAATCAGTTCTATCTGACTTATCACCGAAGTGTGCTAATCCGTGGTAAATATAGCATGGCTCTCTGAAAGGGAAAGGGATTTGAGACGAACTTTGCATGTCATGTCGTGCGCCAGGAAAAACCCGAGGAATCAGCGGAAGTAAAAAATTCATGCATCAGTCAATTGACTAAAGCGTTCCATCGGAAGCTAGAGGGCTACCGGAAAGCCAAGTGGGCAAAGCGTTCTACTTCGGTGAAAGCGGTCCCGAGTTCGATTCCCGGTGGGGGCTCACGTGCAAAATGACCTTAGATGTCGAATCGCTTTTAACAATAGCAGTGCGAAAACTAGAAGATCACGTACGACTCACGTAGTAAGACGTGTGAGATGTACTGTTAAAATTCACCTCTAGTGTAGAAACATATAAATATCTAGACACTTTCGACAGCTGGATATTGGAGCGTGCGTTTGCCCCGGGAAGTCCCCGAGTTCTCTATTATGGATGTATTAAATGCCCCTGGTTTGCACCATCGGTCACGGCACCGTATCCACTTCGCAGGTATGACTCAAGATTTTATCCACCTACGTAATGTTAATAAATTAATTTATCACTAGGAGTCCCGGGTTCGAGTCCCACTCCTGTTAAGCATTTTTCATGTCCATATCTCCTTGGGAAATTGATTTCTCTTAAAATAAGTATGGATAAAAAATCACAGAAAATGAAGCTAGAAGCAGAATTCGCAGTGAACTAAGATATAGGCATCCCAGGAAAGAACGGGTATATGGGTTATTATCATTCAAAAGGAAGTAGACGTGAGGCAGGACAGGCAGTTGATATAAGTTAAAGAAGCGAATAAATAACGAAAGAACGAACTTGAAAGCGATGTATAATGTTTTACTATCTTCAATATACGAAGTAAATATTTTACTTTACATTTGGATGATTGCAGTATCCTTATGAAGTAATAGCCAGTTTTCGTACCAAGAAAATTTCGGTCCAAGATCATTATATATTATTACTGTTATTATATTTTATCTGATGATAGCTGTAAAGCCGAAACCGGTCGAATAATAGAATCATATGGAAAATACGAGGTTCAAGTTTCTCATTTATTAAAAGGCGTTCCGCGAATTAAGGTCTAATCATATTGATAACTTGTGTACTTTCGATTTAGAAGAAAAATCTCGTGGCAATTTTGAAACTACTTCATAACCCCGTATGAATAACAATGTGTTAAGATCTCAAGGTTTGGCTAGAGCAAGGATGGCGAACCTATGGCACGCGTGCCCTAGTGGCACGGAAGAAAATGTTTTGGCACGCGGAACTCTTACAGTCTTATTCTTGTTGTGTATCTTTCATTAAAAAGATGAAATCGCTGAGTAAATAAATGTGGATTCTGTTTATTGGAATTGATAATTAATGCCGCTGTATACATTAGTATAGATAATCAATGACGTTGGTACAGATACTCGTAATTACGTCAATTACAACATCTTAATCCCATTTTTTAATAATAATAAATTATAATAATAATATAATAATAAAATTGATAATATCAGCTTCTCACAGCATAATTTGGCTCCAGATCTGCACGCAAGTCCTTTATATTTATATCAACTACGGCACTCTTGCCACAAAAGGTTCGCCATCCCTGGGCTAGAGGATATCAAAACAAAAATTTGTCCATGTCATGCAAGAGTATGGTACATTGATTCGCCCACAAAGATAACAAACGACACATATTGAACAACATGTGGCTCAGAGCTTGACAGAATGCTGAATTACGAGAATAGGTTACTCATTTTAGGACGCAGTATGACTGATATGCATTTGATGTGTATTTTCTCCGTGCATTTTAGTTAACAAACGAACAGAAACAAGTTTAAGGCGAATGTGGCGGTATAAAATTTCGACTCTATTAAGGGCTCTCGGTGAGTGGAGAGGGAGGTTTGCGAGCGTGTTAAAGGGAGAGGCCTCTTAGATCGGAGTTACCTTACCTCACCTTGTCTGGCAGCGGTGGAAATTCCTCGCGTAACACGACCGAACCCCGTCCCTCCGTATAGCAGGCAATCCCACCCCCGCCCTCTTCATTATATCCTCCCCCGGTGACTCATGTTGCCTTCCTTGGAAAGAGGCACGAACCAAACTACACATACCCTTCCGTTATCTCTCTCTTGTACTCTTTTCAACTCCGCTCGCTTTAACTTTAAGGCAATTTAGGATGTTTAATATAAGACTGTTTACTTTGGATTTTCTAGTAATTCATCTATCCCAATTTTTATGTGTGTATATAAGTACGTTTTCCTTGTAAAAGTCTTGCTTCCTGCATCTTTTCATGTATTTTCATTATTTTTAGTGCCGTTATCGTGACATTTTTCTCACTGTTGTGTATTTATTTATTTATTATTTCCCTATGCACCCACAAACATCCATTCAGTATATAATTACAGCCGTGGGCGTAAACAATAACAACGGACGAACACACAAAACCATTAAGTATTCTCTTGTTTAATTCGTATAACACGATTATTCGTACTCATATCCCTCGTAACCACTGAATGTTTCTTATTAAACATGAATCCAGGCTCTCAAAAATAAAGATAGAAATCAAACTCGTAATTTCTCCCGAAATATTTATTTAATGACCGGTTTTGGCTCTTGAAGCAGCCGTTGGAATATAAAAACTGAGCTTTATTTATACGTTTGAGGAGTTTTGTCGTTAGGGTAAGGACGGGGGAGGTGGTTGAGACAGTTGAAGTTGTTTCCTTCAGAACTTGTGGAATAGATTTCAACTGTTCACCGCCAATCCTATTAAGCATCCTGATTTCAGTTTAAGGAATAATATAATCATGGAAAAGTGAGATTCTGCAAGAAGAAAAACCATTCTTCTGGCATTCATATGGAGACGTTGGCTTTTAAAGTGAGCTCTGTTCTAAAAACCAGAATGTCAGATTTTTTTCGTTATATAGCCACGGGGAAAAATATTACGTGATAAGTAATGACAAGTGAATATGCTTTTTCTAAGTAATTTTGCGTTCATGCATAAATTATAACTTTTCAACGCGTTCTTTTTAAGTTATTACATTTATTGAGAAATGTTTTTTTTTATGTATTGGTGTATATGTAAGGATCCTGGTGAATTTTTCGAGTTAATTGTTATATAAACATGGTTTTCGCTGTGGTTTCAGATTGCTTAGTAAATTATAGCTATGTAAATTGTAAATTAACGTAGCTTGCGAACTAATGTTTTTAATGGAGCAAGTAGTTATAAACAAATGTTCTGTAAGGAATAACAAGTGAAAAATAGCGACATGACTGGGTCCCGAGGTCACAATTTGAAAACTGTGTGGAAAGAATACTTGCCCGGATAGTGGATTCGAGTCCCAGTCATGTCGCTATTTTTCACACTTTCTTTTCCTTGGGATTCAGTCGCGCGGCTTTACGGTGCAAAGTTAACACAGCTTTTCTAAATCCTTGAAATTTTCTTTAGTTGTGTATGTAGAACTTTGTGTTACTGTTTTTGTTAGCTGTACATTGTAGTGTAAGTCAGCGTCGCCACCTGATTTTGCGTCTAAATCCGGCGGTTTTTTACAATAAGTATATAGTTATCGTGTTCTTGTAAATAGCGTTAATTATCGTGGTTAATTTTCGTAGAAGGTTCATTGATAATAGAAAAATATTTAAAGGAAACGAAATTGATTCTTTCAGTTTTGAGTCGATGAGATTGCTCCGTTTGGTTTATATGGCATATTTTATTCTTTTAATTAGATAAATTAAGATTTCCTTGCTCTGGTTTGGAGCTCCGTCCAATTCATTAAGACTCTAGATGTAACTATCTGAAGAGGTAACTACGCGTGGGAGCGATTCCGAAGAAGAGTTAAGCACTTTAGACAGGAAATAGCTGCACCATTTCTCACCGAGTGAGGTACGATTTTTTTGCATTCCCCTTCTCGTCTCACCTTCTCCTTTCTCCTTTATCTTCATTTCTCCCCATTCTATTTTTCACTCCCCTCTATTTCTTCCTCCCTTAAGTAGCCCTCTCTCAGCCTACTCTCATTTTTTAAAGTCCCACTTTCTCCCTCATCGCTGCTCCTCTTTGTGTGTCCTCTTCCTCTCAGCCTCCGGCAGCCACGTCTCGGCGAAATTTTCGTCCCAAGATGATCGCCTCTCTCCTTCTTTCAGAGCCCTTCGTGGTCGAGAGAAAAAAGGAATCCGCTGATGTATGCTCTTTTTCCCATATTTTTCTTCCTTCATTTTTTAAAGCGGACGTAATTGAAGGGTTTCTCAGTAAATCTCTCCCCCTATCGTCACGCGTTCAATTCGTATTACGCTCAATGGGTGACTCGGATCTGGAAAGAGGCTCTTTTAATGTAAATCCGAGAGCGTACTACGTTCTTCCGTGAATGGATTAAGGGCTCGGTATGGTTTGTCACGTTTTAAACGCCCTGCTTTAAAGGTATGGAGCGTGGTTAAAAGATTTTTCAATTGTTCTTAATCGGTGATGCAAAATTATGAGTATTACAAAGAAATTAACAAAAAAAAAGAATAGCAGGAAATTCTCTCGGGTGATCAGCCGAGAGAATTTCCTGGAATCCATACACCGGGAAAGTACCAACTTAAAAACAGAATACATTTTAAAGGAAATCATAACGGAAACCCAAAATAGTGTTTAGTTAATTGATGCTATAGACCCTATTGGCTCATCTAGCCGACTTGGACAAATATTTAGGACTGGCCAAGAATTTAATTTACTCTCAATAATGTATTTTTCTATATTTCTATGTTTTTTACCGTATTTATAAATTTATTTTAACACATTTTAATATAATAACATATATAATAATATTAATAACATTTTAATCTAAGCTTAATCGAAACTAAAATTTACCATTAAACTATTAACAATAAATTTTTGTCAAGAAAATTTTCTCTAAACTAGGAGTACCACGTCATGATAGTACATGATGTGGTATTCTACATAATTAAACATGTTCTTTGAAGCATTTTTTCCGATAAGATTCTGGGTATCGGGTTACCATGTCAAAAGGTTTGAAGAAGCGTCTACCTACCGACATTATGTGGGGTAAATATGCGCAAGGATAAATTCTTTCGCCGTGGATAACGTTTCCTACGTGCCTTACTTTGATACAGCTAACCCCTAAACCATATTTCTCTGACGGTAAATACCGTCTCACTAAATATATGTTTACACATGCCTGAAAGCTACCTCCCGGTCCTGCCATTGGATAGGTTTAGAATGACTGCAATCTCTCGGAATGTTTCCTTACCTTATGTTTCTTGCATATCTCATGCATTCATCCGCGAGCCATCCGCGCTTCGGCCGGTATTATCGACTCTACGAGACGTCTCTCGATTCCACGTCGACCAGCAAAACCGATCCGAGGGGGAATAAAATGATCTTCCCTCGGGATCCCGTTCATACGCTTTGTTTGCACGCGGGAATTATTGAAAATCCCGCTGCTGTATCTCTCGCGGTTCAAAGTTCCATAGGGAAGATAGAAAGGCAAGAGAAGAGGGATGGTGATAGGAGGATTGAAGGATAGCCCAGAACTAGCCTGGCACGTAGTTGCAATTTCACTCGAGGACGACTTACCTGTTTGTCTACAATTGAATCTAATTTTCAATAGAATTACGGATCGCTAATTTTACGGTCCTCAAAATTATCGGCATTATCGAATAGTTACGCATATGTAAATAAATATCACCACGTAAAAAATAATCACTTATAAATTTTCTAATTCTAGTCGTTTTTGAGGTGAATATCTCAATGAAGAAAGTGAAAGGTATCTTTGCTCATTAATGTGTACGCCTAGGAATGTTCCCCAGGAGAAACGGATATGAAAAACGTCTAACAGGACCAGAACTCGAACATGGATCTTTCTTTTTCCGGATGACTGCTCTAGCCAATTGAGCTGTCTTGTCAGAGAAATTAAACGTGCCGTTCGGTATACTTAGTGGGCACTTGACTAATTGTTTTGGCACGATAGTTCAGTTGGTCAATCCAAGGTAGCTTAATTGGTTAGAGCAGTAGACCCGGAAAGTGGAAGATGCTGTTTCGATTCCCGGTCCTATCAGACTTTTTATATCTTTTTTTCTAATTGGGAATGGTTAATAGCTTTTCAACTGTTTTCAGAGTGCGTGATATAATCTTATTCCTTCTGTTAAAATGATGGGCATTTATATAGAGGCAAGGGTTCTCCTTTCAAAATTGCTGGATAACCCTGACATAACATATTTCTGCCGAAAGAATATCTGCATATTCCCCTTCTTTTAGGTAACCCTCAGTTCGTTAAAATTGTTCGTATTCTTGTACAACAATTTATAGGAAGATTACTTGCTCCAAAGAGCGTATGTGCGGAAGCGATTGTCCAAGCATATCGCGAAAACCATTTATATAAAACATATTTAAGATATGAAAGTGCAAGAGGCTGCTAATAATTCGCGATTAAGCCTCCTTCTCTTTTCCTTTCATATAAATGTTTGCCTACAGGTTTCAACTGCTGGAATTCCAATATTTTCTATTCAGCTCATCTTCTCTCTTTGTCGATCAGTTTTCCATCTTTTAGTGTCATCAATCTTTCCAACCGTTTTTTTCCTCTTCCTCTGTCTCCTTCAACTTTTCCTTCTAAGATTCTTTTTACAAAGCATTTCCGGCGCAATGTGTTGGCTGGCCAAGATGTTTTTCTCTTCATGATTTCTCTCATCAATTTCATCCTCCCACCCATTCCTCAGTCAGTCCTTAAACCGAAGCGTTTTTCCCCACTGCAGGTTTCAAAGCTTTCTAAGTAAAGGCTAAAGTTACCGTAGGAACTCATCTTCAGAAAAATCGTGCTGAATTTCTTCGTTGAAAATACTTTACCTTCTATTATAGTGTAACGTTGAAACTTAAAACACAGTAATTGGGCAAAAGGAAATCTTAGATTCACCTTTTAAATCTAGGAAGCCACCTTTACCCTTTGGATTGTTCAAGGAAGATTGTAAAAGTGACTTGGCTTTTAAAGGCTTGCATCTAGGATAAATAACTTGTCTACAAAGTCTCCCAAAACGACATGTGAGATTGTTCTGGCTTGATAGATTAATTATTTGCTGTATATGTCCGGAAACGGAAAATTCCGGCTTCGAACCCCGGTCTTGTCAAAATTTTTTCATGCCCATTTTCCTTTCAAATTTATCGGATTGTATAATCTATTGATTCGGCCCCGGCTTCGTGGTAGTTTTCCTTTACAAAAAATATGGCAAAGAAAACTTTTACCGTTGCTATAATAATTTTTATTATACAACCATGGTTTCGACCTTCCCAGGGATAAACACCACTGAAAAAAAAAACTGTGGAAACGCTAGAAGCGTTCTTTTCTTTATTCCTTATTATCGGATTGTTTTAATTAATTGGATTTTTTGTTGGTCTGATCCCATACCAGACCGTCTCTGAAGGCATGAGCATCACTATTATACTATAAATAATAATTTCAGTGCTATTCAATTAAGAGTGACCAGGATGAATGCCGTAACTCTGCATCGTTCATACCTCAGTAACATTTAGAGTATCACTGCCGTCGATTACGAAAATATCTTAAAGAAAAATTTTTCTGCACCAAAATGCACCATTCATCAAGATAGCAGAAACGATACTAGACGAATATGAAAATCCCCATGTTCTTGAAAGACTCCGCCTCACGTTGGTAAATCGTCGCAAGTTTTTGGTCTTTTTAATTAGAGTAGTGGTCGTTACCCACTCTACGAAGCAATTATTAAACATATTTACTACAAGAATGAAATGGCTACTTTAATGGAAATTGTTTCACATTTCTCTCCCGGAAAGTCTGCAGAGGAATTGTTACATCGGAACTTATTTACAATTAAAACGTAGTTTTCTATTCAATCGATTCTTTCTCCTCGAAGTCCCACCTTACGAACCACTGTTGAAAACGAATTCGCAAGTCGAGATACATCCGTACTTCGTGTCTGCTCAGCACCGCTGAAATCCAAGGAGGAAGCGTAGAGGGTTACGGAGAATTTGACGACTGGTTTAAGAGAAAGGAAAAAGGCAGATAGCGAGATCGGCGGGGAAAATTGATAAAGGCATACACGGGGAAGCACCGTAAGGTAAGGCAAGGTACACAGGAGGAGGGAGATGAAAGCACGGATTGCGGGAGAGGGGTGGAGAACAATGCCTCTGACCAGATCAGCGAAGGTAAGGATGAAATTTTTTCAGCGAAGAGAAGGGGCGGTCGGGTGGGTGGCCTCGAAGAGGGTGAAGTGGCGAAGAAGAGGGTGTGACGTATGCGACGTAAGAGAAAGAGCAGGGTTGCCAATTCCGGGGAGTTTAGGGCGGCGGTCTTCTCAGGATGCCGCAAGAGAGGGACGTGCTGTCCATCGGAAGTGAGTTGGTCGCGGGCGTTTTTTTAATGCTCCTGCGATGCTGTCGTTACGTCTTCGAGTGCTTACTGGCGGTTTGCGCCTTCTCGGTGAGACCCCAAGTGACGCTCTGGCGGCGGGTGATGGGCCATTGTTTCGCTGGTACGTCCTTTTTCCGCCAGAGGGATGATTGGCGTCGCGCGATGGATTGTTGTAATCCGCGTGCACCATTGGTCCTTCGCAGTTGTTATGACACTGTTAGTGCCATGTCCGCCGGAAGGGAAAGTGGGTTTGAGGGTCGTGTTTCGCACCTTCCTCTTTCTTGTCTACCGTCGCGGAAATGGTAATGTACATTTTTTTGGTCTGTCACTTAAGTTAAAGTTCCTCGATGGTCATCTGGTGTTTATACGTTTTACGTTGAGGGTAATTGTTGCGCGAATAGGTTTATAACGTTTCTTCATAGTTTGGAATATCTATGCCATTTGTTATTCATTGGGTATCGCAGTCGACCTATCAATTAGTGATCGATTTATGGATAAAGATAAGGTTATTATTTTTAGTTTTTTACCAACGTTTAACCATTACTTCATGTTGTGGAAACGCTCATTAAATCTATTTATGTCGGCGGATGGAAATTTGAATATAGATTATCTCTTCCACAGGTATAAACTATTATGTATAACTTTCGACCTATCGATTGGTCCACAATTTCTGGTCGATAGCTATCGATAAGCGAAATTATTGAAGGACACCGATTATTTTTTTATATTCAACTAATGATTAATGATAATTCAGGTATTAAATAGTGTCTAAGAATAATATTCGGGTTTCCATACAGGTGTAATCGTGAGTCATATACGTTTCAGTGGCTAACTTTGTCACCATCCTCTTTGAGACAGGGTGAAACTAAAGGTCGTTATTGCATATGACGCCTGATCTGATCTGGTTGGAAAACGGAATTATTCTTAACTTAAATACTTAATTTATTTGCAGGTACTTTATATGTATATATAATTCAATCGAACTTATTTTATCAGGATTGAAACCAGTCGCATTCGAAAATAAGTGGACCGCTCCTAATTTATAGCATTAATTGGAATTAAAGTGATGACATATTTGTACATATGCTGCATCAACTGAAGAGTCCGAGGAGTGAACTCATTTCGATGTACAGGAAAGCTGAAACGGTCCCTCATCAAGAGCTGTGATGACAACGATTATTCTCTCTAATGCATGCTGCCAATCATCAATTCTTCTGGGAGATTCAGTTTTCCATTATACGCGAAATATAAAAATAATTCAGGCAAAAGTGAAGTGTAGCACTTTTAGCTACTCTTAGAAATATTTTGGCATTTTCAGCCCGTTTCCAAAAGTGAAAATCATGAAGTAGGCTTTCACGAAAGATTGATTTCTTATTTCATTAACCTATCGAACTTGCTCTTCGAGTTATGCTCGGTTGAGATTCAATAACTTGCCCCATTCTACCGTATTCATAACATCGCACGATGTTTTCATCACGCTTTGTACGCTTTTACGAATTCGCGCTCATTCATATCACTATTGGGCCGGTGTTAGAGAAGTGAATGGTCTCAAACCTTTCATCACTTCAGTCGCGGAAAATGATTGATGACTCGCGGATTATATTTTATCGCTTAATGAAAATATCGAATTAATCATTAAGCGGCGAATTTTATCGAATAAATTCTTAACTTCATCAATCCATAAAATATCGATAAAAATTCTATGAGTATTGAGACGATCATAGTTCCCCCTAAGTTTGTCATCTTATATGGAAAAATAATTAGCGTGGGCGCTTGGATTACTGAGATACTAAGAAGAAAAATAAAGTATCACTGCTTAATTGTAATGGTTGAAATGCACTTCGTAATCCCGCTACCACTATGAAATATCTCTCATGGTGTGTAATACCTCGGAGGAATTGTTGTAATATCACGTGGGCCTTACTAAAGAATGACATCATGTATATAAAAAGCAAATGTCTGTCCGTCCATCCCTCTGTCCGTCCCCCTATTTATCTCAGAAACGGCTTGACTTAGAGATCTGAAATAAACTGCATTGTGTTTTTACGATGCTGAAACCCTCAGGAAAACTATTTTCGTCTCTGTAAAGGCCCGGGTTCGAACCCAGGACCACAAAATACGTTTCCATAAGAGATGTTCGTAAATTAGGCTAAAGAATGACATCTAAAGATAAGAAGCTTCCGAGATGAGGATATGGCGTGGAATGGAAAGAGTAAGTTGGGTTGCTAGAAAAACAAACAGAAGAACCAGAGATGGTTGGGGAAGAGAGGGTTTTAATCGAAATAATTAAACGTCGACAGAGGAAATGGGTGGACCAAACATTGATATGAGAGGGATTGCTAAAGAATGTTATTGAGAAAAGAATACAAGGGATAAAGCAGAGAGGAAGACAGAGACAAAAGTTCTTAGATGATCTAAAGGGTGGGGTAAGTTAACAGTATGCGAAAGAAATGGCCTTGAGTAGGGAATATTAGTGCACCTACCGATCTGAACTGAACCTACCGAAAGGTAGGTCACATAGGAAGAGGCTAAAAAGGGTACTCTTGCAATTCGAAAGTTCTAGTAGGAAAAATCCCTCCAATGACCTTCTCTGTTGAGAGGTCTCAAATTATGACAGAAAAACACCGGGTACTGAAGCCGTACTGGAAGATACAAATATTTTGTATCCTAAATGTTTTTCTCTCGTGAAAATTTATATTTATACGAAGAGAGTTACTCGCCTCCTACGGTGAAATTTGGTTCTTTCCTCGTTAATTCGATATTTGATGATTCAAGTTATCAACTAACCTAAAGTAATGCACCTCTATCAGAACTCGTATCCAAGTTTGTTGGAACTTTTTTGGTCCCTTGAATTTCAGAACGTTGATGATTTGCAGCTATTGAAAAGGCTAGTTTGAACCTTTAACCCCTGTACTATTATCTTCCAAGGGCTCTGGTGAGAGCATGAGGCTTGCTAGACTAGGTGGAGAAAAACATTTTCCTTGCTTTCTTCCCTTGTATGAAATGCATTAAAAGCGGAAATACTTTAATTAGTCGTCCTGAATGTCATTTCATCATCTCGTAGGCTTTTCGTATCCTCAAACTCTTTACTATCAAGAGCAGACTTAAGAGAGGGCTTACTAGACAAGATGAGGAATGAGGTTCCCTCAATGAGCCAGAATCTGCGTCAGGGGAACGTCCACGAAAGTGCATAAGTATTAAAAATACTTTGATTGGATTTCAATTGTTGGGCTAATTTTGAATTATTGGAACTATTTTCAACTTCTTTCTAATCCGTCAACAAACATTGTGAGTCGGTTGAAATATTTTTTGAAGCTTTAAATCAACTAATCGATTCTCTTTGAAGCATTTAGTTTATTTATTGGTATTATCGAGGGAAAATAAAGCTTTGTATATTTATGGAAGCTGAATTCACTGGTAAAATTCAACATTCACCAATAACTTGGATCTTCTTATCCCCGTTTCTTGAGTTCAAGAGAGGTTTAGAACCCGGAAGAAATAACTGCAATATATTTTGTACGAAAATTATCCCTTTCAGCAACTTATTTTTCCTTAAGGTTGCTGCAGAATTATATAAGGATAATGATAGTATTTGAGTCAATATTCTTTACACAGTGACATGATAGCGTCAGTTAACAATTATTTGAGTAACTAACAGGTATAACGAAGTAATATTTACCCAAAACTCATATTTTAGGATTATATTGTTTAAATCAAAAGCCAAAAACATAGGTCTATGTCTATGTGAGTACCCTGCAAGCCGCCTTTCGACGTGTGTCAGGGGGTGCATGAACCATGACTCTATTTCCTTAATCGATTATTTTCGCGTATTGTTCGCGGAAAAAATGAGTTCTTGAATCGATTGGTTCTAGCATCTATTTCTCTGATCTCTCTCGCATTATCGGAACGGTTTAAGGTATAAGTATTATATAATGGGCGAGATAAAATATAAGCATATGGTATATGGGTTAAAATCTAAGTATAGGGTATATAATAGGTGAGTTAAAATGTGAAGCAGTTTGTAAAAGAGTGTATAAAATATCTTTGTAACTGGACTTTAAGCAGTTATCTAGAAAAAAACGCATATACGCCTTGTTTACAGAATTAACTTTAGAGTCCTTCTAGCATAATTGTGATTTGATCAAATGGTTCATCTCATGTACCCCTAACATTACTAAAATTCTTCCTCAAGTTAAGTGGATGCTTTTGTTCGAGTAATTATCCCGTAAAAGATTCTAATGGCTTAATTGCATTATTTCTGCTTTCGACGGAGAATATTCAGCCTATATCCTCCAAAATCAAATTCTAAAGATTGGAATTTTAATTACAATCTAGTCGTATGTACCTTAATTATCGAATGAAAGACGAAAGATATGCCTCAGTGAGTCAATCTCTACTCCCCTCGTATTTGGAATCCAATTAAATGGGTGCTACGGAGACTCATTCAATCGATAATTACATCCGTTTTTAAGTATATTTCAAATTTTGAATCCTCTGACCCGCGTCGCATTTTCCCTGAGAGCTTTAAGTCCAATGGTTTTGGAAAAACTACATCATCGTTATCTAATCAGTATGATTGGACCTCACTTCGTGGAACGCTATTTAATAAATGAGACACTATGGATTTCGTATTTTCCACACGATTTATGGCCATCCAGCCATCATCGGGTACAACATATGGAAATACTGAGAGAATGT
Source organism: Ladona fulva (assembly GCA_000376725.2). NCBI lineage: Eukaryota > Metazoa > Arthropoda > Insecta > Odonata > Libellulidae > Ladona > Ladona fulva. Next base: position 2,008,630 of record KZ308312.1, read on the forward strand.
GTATCACGCACATAGCTTTGATGGTAAGGTAGGGAGGGGAGAAGGGTTAGTAAAGGCGATGTCGGTGAACGACACGATAAACACATGGCTCGCATGCTTGATTTAGGGTGAAGAAATGAAAGAAAAGTGTTGTAGTCGAGAATCTAACCCGCGTCTCCCACTTTCCGAGCTGTTGCTATGACCTATCAGCTACCACTGCAAAACAAAAAAAAGACCTCTAAGTTCTTTTTTTGACTCGGGTTCGATTACCGCCTACGGCAGGCTTTTTCATTTCTTCATCCCATATCAAGCATGTGAACCATGCGTTTATGATCGCTTATCGACATATTTATGGTTTTGGGTGTCGAAAATAGTGTAACTATAAAAATAAGAATTCGAAAATGTGGAATAATCGTACGTATACTTGAAGAGGTCTTGTTGAAGTTTTCCCTCACCTTCCCTCAGATAAAATTCCCTTCGGCCAGCAATAACCCTGAACTACATCTACATAACATAATCTGCGGCGCCAAGTTTTCCCCTCTCCGTAGCGTTTTCACCTCAAAGAGAGAATTCCTTCATAATTTTCCTTCTTTCCAAAGGCGGACAAAGACGGGGCATGTTTCCCGATTCCGCTTCGATCACCATAAAGCTTCCAAAGAGAACTCTTTTAAAGCGTCACTCGAGAATCCTCCAGGACTAGAAAATCGATATTTCCTCAAAGGATCGTCTTCGAGTATCGAATAGCAGGTACTGTTTCAAAGATCTCATCGCGATTTTAGGCCTCCTCTGAGAACGGCAGTGTTCCATCCACCCCTCTCACATTCTCCGGGAAGATGATTCAGCCAATGCGGATTCCACGTGAGATCCTTACAAGGACTCGCAGCGTCCACTGCATCCTCCCTCACCACCCGCTTTCCTCTGGGAAGAATAGCGAGCTACGAGTTGAAAGACTCGCAACGTCAGTGTTTGGGATTTGAAGAGCTTGTGGGTTATGCTCGGATGATGAATTGTAGTTGCGGGGAGTCGTTTTTCCAAACGTTACTGAAGAATTGAAGGTAGAAACTTCGTCGGTGAATGGCAGTTTCCTTCCACGACGGTTCCCTTGCGTTCGTTTCTATCAGACTATCCCGTCAGTGCCCCTTGCATTAGTCGATGGTTGTATTATACCTGAATTCTTGCTATTGTCTTTGATTATTTTAATATTTAACATTAGTCTTTAGGTTCATGGTGGGAAATTAGTATTACATTTATTACTGTTTCAGTCTGGCTTGTGATTATACTGTGCGAAGGCTGCTGAGTGGTGCCGATCAATTTCCTTCCGTGAATTCCATATTATCATTATGAATGCAGCTCATAATGCAGAAATGTTAAGAACCAGGTGGCAGTGTGGCGGTATATGGACTTGCTACAAAAATCATGGATGATACCAATTATAATGATGGTTAAAAAAAGGGTTACCATGCTCCTTTCTCAAAAGAAACCGTAGATTTTTGAATAAAAGTGAACCGGGACTTTGCTTTATATATTAGTTTTTGCCATTTTTTTAGTTTCTATTCTGTTATTATTTTGTGAGTAACGTCGAAAATTAATTCTTTTATTTTATTCTTTAATTATTTAATTCGCCTAATTTTTTCATATACCTCATTGACCTTATATTCCATCATGAACTCCGATTTAATTTAGGTATATTCTCGCCAGCTTTAGACGAGCGCAGTTCATCACAGTAATATAAGGCATTAACAACTTTTATCTTAAAGGCCTCATTATTCAAAAGTATCCCAAGTCAAAAAACTGTAATTACCTGTTCTGTAATCGAGACTGATGATAGCTGTCCTTACAGACAGTTGCTGAACTGTAACATTAATTTAAAATTTAATGTTTTATGTAAAATCTAACATTTTAAATTACTTCAATCTTAGAGGTAACGGTACTGTTATATTCCTTTAATTTTGCATTTGTATCCCGAATCTTTTCTTTCGAATTTGTTTTCGTTATTTCATCTACTTAAGTTGACAGTGAAAGCCTAAGATAGATGAAGATCTATTGAAAAAATAACGTTAATTCTACCAAAGAGTAGTAAGTGGTTGACAACGAAGTACAAATGTTGCTAGTAGAGCTCTCGTCATCGAAAAGATTTGAAAGCATTGTATGTTGCAGGCAATAATACACTTGACATTCCTTCATTGTGATGGCAGTCGGAGAACTCGTCGTTAATTGCCTCTTGTTTATTCACAGCTGATGTGCGATTCATTCCGTATATAATGGGAAATGATTTCCTTTAAGATACTCCTTCATCGATCATAAGCGGCAATGAAGAATTTCCTCGTTGCATAAAAATATTTATTGCCATCGCGTAATTGCCACGTATTTATCATTTATTACTCAAAACGGAAAAAAGGTATGAGATGTTGCTTCACGATGATAAATACAATAATTATCGAGGTCGTAAAAATATCTGGAAGAACAATGCGAACAAAACAGTTAAATCGATGTAATTTACGAATTGTTTCAAAATTATTGCGAATTACGAAATATTTGAGCAATTACCAACTACATACCACTGATTAACTACTAATTATCTTAGATAGATATTTAAATAAAATGGAAACTCTGCTAGTACATGTGCTGAATCTTTTAACCGAGTATACAAAGGATAGTCGAACTAGTTTTATTTAAGTCATAACAAATTGCTGAAATTCATCTACAATTGTAATAGTAGATTTAATTATAAACCTCAGCGTGTTGATGTCATATAGTTGGAACAGCGGTTAATGATTGAGTATATCCAAGAATTTTCGGTGTGAAACATGGACATTGAGGAATGCAAATCTTTGAAATGTGGGTGTGGCATAGGATGTAAAAAGCAGGCTAAGTTGATGGAAAACAAACGAGGAAGTGTTGGAGATTAGATGAACGGATTTGATCAATAATAAACGGAGAAGAGAGAAATGAATGCTTCCAAAACTGAGGGAAAAAGGTTTGGGAAAGAAAATATTCGTAGGTAGAATGAGGATGGTAGTGGAAGAAATGCGTTACTGAATGAAATAATGGATAGCACGGAATATGTTAAGAAACATGCGTTAATTTGCGAATTTTCCGGTGTTTTATATTGGTAATTGAAAGCGATGAATATTCTTATTAGGGCTTTAAGTGAATTTTGATGCATTGTATTTTTTTTATTTTAAAATTTTAACCTCGCTCGTATTAATAGAAAAAATATTTAACTTTAATGATGCTCAATTTCTCCTGAGTACAGTGCGTAAGACTTGATAAGGGTAAAACCTTAGTTTTATGCTACCTTTTCTCCTAATATAGACGTAATGAAATATATTTTCGTCATTTCTTTAGCGGAAACAGGTATCCCCCCTACATGCGCTATAATAAAAAAAACAACAATATATATGGTATGCATTATAACTATTTTATTATTACTAACATTCCAAAAATCTAGAAAATACAGAAAAATAAAACTGATGCTAATGTATTCATCGAGAAACGATACATTTTTAGTTGTATTAGTATTATTAAAAGTGCTACGACAACTAAGGTAAGTTCGCACATATACGACCCCATGCGGAATCGAACTCGGGACCGCTTCCAACAAAATCAACGCGCTGCCCACTTGGCTATCCGGGAGCACGGACAGATTTTTAATTAGAATAATAATTCTGTTTATATAATTCAAATTTATAAAAATAGAATAAAATAATATGAAGGGTATTTTCGACAGGAAAGTTTTAATAATTTCAGCCTTTCACGAGCTTTGATAACCTATTGCTGCTTCTGAATCGAAAATGAATCAAAATATTAAAACAGGTTAAGCGTGAAAATCGAACTTAATAGTATTGTTTATCCCTAAATTAAAACTTATTATTTAACATTCGAACATTCGAACTTTTATATGCTCTTTGACATTGAAGTTTTGGAGTCTTATGGTTTTTCGCGTAAAAGCTCCAACGGCATGGCTCCAATTCAATTCACGTCATGGTTTAATTCAATCAGCGGTAAACTTCGGAGAAATTAACGAACCCGATCATAAAAGGTGATGGAACGGGAAGCCTTCGCATTCCGTCACCGTCTTAGCATTATTTATGGCCCTCATTTATCATTCACCTTCTGAAAGATCTTTCGGTGATCGATTCGATAGATGCTGTCTCCTCGGTCGATTCGCGGAAGTTTTCCGAATCGAGGGCTTCCACGGGACACGAGGAATTTCTCATGGGCGATAATCGCCGGTTGTCGCCGCCGACTTCACGTGCAGCAGTACGCGGACTTGTGTCGCAATAAATAAGTCGACAGGACATTAATGGGAAGTCATTATCTCCCGAACGTTAGTCGGCTTATATTCATATCTCGTCCGCCGCTTCCCTACAGGCAATAATTTAGCGTGGAATTCGCGTGAAATAGCTCCCTTCATGCGGGAGCGATAAATTGACATTCCGAATCGTTATGACAGAGACGTTGAATTTGACTTTTTCCTACGCGGTCTTAAAATTCCGTTTAGCGTTACAGTATTCCGTTTCCGTGAATAATTCAAACTTGGGGAATATTCAATAACGAGCTGAGCGGAGGTGCGATGATGGCAGTTTTACTACAATTTCCGACTCGAGAAGAGGATTTCCGAATGGGTCTGTTTATATTCTTTTCGATCCCCCAAACCCGGAGCATGAAACTGACTCGCAGAAAAGACAACTATCGGGATTTGCAACCTACTTTTTAAAAAGTGTACCTTATATGTATATTCTCGCCAGCTTTAGACGAGCGCAGTTCATCTATATTATTCTGTTGACACTGTCATTAGTACTTGGTGAAGTTGTCCTTTTTAAGTAATATCTGCTGTATCCCAAGGAATAACAAGTGTGAAAAAATATATATACGTATAATATAAAAATATATACATTTGCTCCCGGATAGTCAAGTGGGTAACGCGTTCGACTTAGGTGAAAGCGGTCCCGGGTTCGATTCCCGGTGGGGGCGCACTTGCGAAATGACCAAATCAGTCGAAGCACTTTTAACAATACTAATACCTATAATGTATTTTTATAAAAAATATATCTGCCCGGAAAGTGGGAGACCTGGGTTCGAGTCCCCGTCATGTCACTATATTTCACACTTGTTATTCCTTGAGATTTAGCAGCACGGCTTTACCACACCTTTCCTCAATACTTGAAATATCTGTTGTTCTGCCATCTTGGACTCCGCATTTCATTCAACTTTCAATAAGAGTTCTTTCTTGTAACTAGAACATCGAAAGACCTAAACTCAAATAGAATTTTTTAAATCCCATGGGATCATACCGATAATCCTATGACACCCTAACTGCTGTTAGCTTCTCTAATGTACACTTCGCGGGGAAAACACTATCCGTCCTGGTAATTACTTTTCTGAGTTACTTCTTAGTTTTCTCTCGGAGCTCGCGCACGTTGCTAACTGGAATAACATTATCTTGTCGACGAGATCTCTAGTGATAAACCTTTCTAAAAGCTTACGTCGAAAACCATGCCATTCATCCCTAAGCGAAGGCCACCCAAGGGATTCTATCATAGCCGAAACACTACTGTCGAAACAAAAACCCCCCTTGACAAACGTAGCTGCTCCACGTTGAAACATCTCAAGATCGGAGACTAATCCTACTTCGTGAGAATCCCAAATTGCACAGCAATACTCGAGGAGAGGTCGAATTAGGGAAAAGTACGCTATTTCCTTTACTCTCGATGAACATCCCCTCAGAATTCTACGTGGTAACCTTTACATCCCAATCGCCTTTCCTACTACGCTTCGAATGTGCTCTTTAAAGGAAAAACTATTACTGAACGTAACTCCTAGGTATTTATGATGTCTCACGAACTCCAAAGGATGTCCTAAAATATGATACGGTGCCTGGGTAACATTAGTAGAACGCGTAAAAGACGTTGCTAAACACTTATTTACATTCAAGTCGAGCTGCCAATCACTGCACCAACCAGAAATAACGTTTAGATAGTTCTGTAAACAACCGGTGTCACCCTATCATCATGTGTCTGCTGGTGGGTTACCTTCGTCTAAAAAACTGGTATCCGAGGCATTTTTGTCTAATCCCTGCATTATTGCTAAAACATTTTTTCTCCGTGGGGAATTAAAATTACTGAATATGTATAGGTAATTGCTATTCTTAACATTTATTCATGAATGCAATATTTTCCGTCTCTTGTTACGGGATAGAGGAAAGTGTACGATTTATTCGCTATTGTCTGTCTTGCTCATGGCTGTCATTGTTTGAAAGCTAATGAGTTAGGAATGATACTAATTGATGACGTTCATGTCAGTCACACTCCTAATTTAATGCTATAAAAAGTATTATTCGTCTGGTCAATGTGCTGCATTTACCTAATCGTTTTCCTCTGATCGAATTTGGGCTCACATCAGTGAGGCATAAAAGGGTAAAATACCTCAATAGATCTTCCCTCATTCCCCCTTAAAGTCTTTCCATAATCATAATCGTAAAATGATACTTGGTTTTAGATAATATTTTCTGTTTGTACACCCCCGGCCACGCGCTGAAGGCTTTCAGGGTGAAAATATAAATGATAAGTGTAAATGATTGAGGTGTTGAAGTCGGAAAAGGCCTTCGGGCTGATTACTATACAGAAAAGCAGACTGAATAAATTATAGTGATCACGAGATTAGGATATTCATATGTCTGACTGCCTTTGCATCAATGTGTTGATTTCCATAATCGAGGTAACTATAGCTTTCAGTCAGGTGGAAATTTTCGTGCCAGTTCGAAATATCAAAGAGGACAGCACAACATGCTGGCAGACTTTATCTCGCGAAAATGAGAACGGCATTGAAACGTCGGCCTTGAATGACTACCCTTTGTCACAAAGTTGTCAGCCCCTCAGCGGATTATCTCCAGTACGTGCAATTTACCGAGAGAACTAAGTAGACGACGATAACGAAAGATAATTCTGAGGCTGACAAGAACGAAACAATCTGTTTTTAGTCACCATGTCCCATTTCAACCCCCTTTTCTCCCCCTGCTTAAAAAATCGTTCACTGAAGTGCGACGGGAGTATAAACATTTCAAATGGAAATTGAAAAATCGTACGGAATTCCAGAACTAGGGTATCCTCTTGTTACGTTGAATGAAATTTGTACGCCTTCATGCAAAGTTAATGAACTACAAAGTTCTCCGCAAAGCCTTGCAGTAGACACACAAAGGCAAGTTAGAGCCTCGTCACCATTAGCCACAACGAATTTTCATAGGATTCGATAATAAGTGATCAAAATGAGTATCATTATTCGCCATCCTTATTACATTTCATGTTATCTATGCCATGAACAGTACTGTTACCCGCCAAATGGAAGATTTACTTTCCTCTGAACATTTCTAAAGGCAAATAAACATAGGGATATAACTTCCTGAATATTTTTCTTTCTTCTCCATGTGCTCATCCATTTATTTCTAGCTCACGCTTACATTGCGCCTCGACCGACTTTTGCTCTCTTAGTAGTTTATTAATAGTTAATCTGGATGTAAGCACTAAATTTCAAGAGAAAGTAGCGCGAGTATCTTATAATAACTTATAGTAATGTGATAAATTATAATAATATGATTTATATAATAATATTACATACATAGTGATAAGATATTCATCTAAGGAAAGTGTTTTGGTGACTTGGTACGATAAGGCGTGCACCTAGGAAAATTCCTAAGGAGAAACGGACATGAAAAAAGTCCAAATATGTCACGGTTACGTCAGACTTTTTTCATGTCCGTTTCCCCTTGGGAATGATATTCATCGTCATCATCAGCGATTTTCAATCCGACATCGGATGTAGGCTCCCCAAGTGTTTTCTACTTCTCCCTATTTTAGCTTCTCGTTGCCATTTTACCCATAAATTCTTGATGATGTCTCTGTTTCATCGGTCCTTTGGTCTTCTTCTTGGCCTCTTCACATCTCTTGGTGTCCAGTTGAGAACTGATGATGTCCATCGGTTGTCGTTACTTTCTGCCACGTGACCTCCCAAAATCCATTTCAGCGATCAATATGATACATAAAATAAGATATATGAATATGAAATTGCGATAATATGATAAAAGAGGCTGTTTCAAAGTAGGTGAGACGGTGAGGAGGAGGTTGCTTGTGAAAGCTAATTCAATGGCCTATCTCTTTTATAAAATAGAGCGAAGCACCTCCTCTATGCTCTTGGAAAGTTAACAGAATCCTCCAAGATATACGAAAATGGAAAAAGTCTGACAGGACCGGGACTCGAACCCAGGTCTCCCAACTTCCGATCGGTTTCTTTAGCCAATTAGGCTATTATGCCACAACATCTGAAAACGCCGCTCGGCCGTTTTATCGTATCATTTTCTCCTTGGGAAATTTCTGAGGTACATTGGCCCCAAATTTTAGCTTATACCTTTCCGTTAATTTTTCTCAATGATCTCGCATAGTTATAGATAGACATTTATAAATATATATTTGCTAAACATTATGCGTAAGCAATGCAAATGAGTGAATTTTGCTAGTCAGTAAATGACTTTTTGGCGATTTGGCGGATTCCTCTCTATTTCTAAAGAGGAAGTGTAAAATCTTTACTGTTATTTCGAGCACACTGTGGCGTTTTTTCCGTAATCATATTTTCTCACGACAATATTGCGTTTAATTTCTTTAATTACTTAAGATATCATTAGCGAAAGGCACCATTTTCTTCCACGAATTTATCTTTTTGTTCTCCTGAAGTTCCATTAAGTTCAAGGGTAGAGACACTAAATGACGCTACACTAACTTCCCAACAAAATACGAGTACATCTCCATTTTGCGTTGGACCCAAAGGAGAGGATTCTTGTTTCGTTGCTTTCATCTGTTTTTCCTCCCGCTTACGATTAAGTTTTTATGATACAGTTGCGTCTGGTTTCGGAAGTAGAAGACTAAGTAGTCCTAATTTATAGAGGGCGTTAGATGTAAGCCCTCATCTTTCGTAACAATTGCTCTAATTTTCATTTCCGTAGTTATGCAATTTCTTAGCGAATCAACTGAACTGCGACTGTTAAATAATGCCATTTTCGGAACAGAGTTTAAAGTTACGTGAAGATTCTTCTTGCTTATCAAGTTTCCATAAGATCACTGGAAATATTTGAAGTTAAATGCGATCAAGAAACAGTCTTTAATTTCAGCTCGTTTTGAAGATCTATCAAGCCTCGTTAAACTAATGAATCTTCCATTAACAGGAATGTTATGCGTTGCATAGCTTACTCCCAAGAACGTTATCAACGTTGCATCTAATATTAATCTGGGAATTAGTCAGGGGAATATGATGTACGAATAATGAAAAAATAAGTACTTCGAGAATATGTGGGCGAGCATTGTTTCTATTTATACAAGTACTATAAAATACAGAGGACATTTCTAGAAAGGAAGATAATTTAACAAGTCAATTCATTTGTAGATATCCTTCCAAATTATGGAGGCAAATGTTATCACTTTGAATAATTGAACAGCATTAAATTGTTAATAAAATAATTAAATAGGAATAAAAGCAACTTGTACACGTGTAAAAACTGATAATAACTGATAACTGTATAGAAACAGATTACGTTAACAACTTGTACACGTTACCACATGATTAATCCTGTGGTAACGTGCTCAAGTTGTATTTATTCCTCTCTCATCATGAAGAGTTACCGCTAAGTTAGGGCCAAAATAGTGAATTTTGTTTTATTATTAAAATAATTGAATATTTTTCTTTATATATATTTTATTTATTCGTCGCATACTTGCTGTTATTCGTGAAGGTAAATTCGCCCAAGTCATAGCAGGATCAAAGTTAGGAGTCACTGGTAATCACCTAATAGAAAGTTTAGGAAAATATTATAACCACATACTCAAGTCAAGATATTAAGCCATAATTCAAACTCTTTGATATATTTTAAAATTTCCCTTGTCTACGTGACTTCGAAGTTGAGACTGCCGTATATGTTTGGAAGTGAAGCGTGATAATTATCCAATGTCTGCACCTTTGTCGCGTGATGGTCGTATTCTCATCGACGGCGCAATTCCTTTGCGGTAGGGATGACGATATTTCTCCCCTCTCTGATGTCCTTCGCCTTGATAAACCGCCGTCCCTTCTTTATGACGCCCCGTGTTTCGCCTTTACGCCTTTGTTATCGTCACGGACACCTCTCATCGGAATCCTTAACGGATCAGCTAAGAGAGAGAGCGGTTGAAACTCACTCACAATCACACCTATAATACCAACATTGGAATCCTAATGATGATGCGCCAACGGTTCCAGGACGTTTCAGCTAGAGTTTCATCCAAAAGACGTTTCATCCAAAGACGTTTCTTCCAAAGACTTTTCACCCAAGAGATATTTTGCCCAAAATGAAAATCCCCTGGGTTAACTATAATAATAATAATAATAATAATAAAGGACTTTATTCAGAGCGAGATTGAGACTAACAAGTCTCTTCTTACATCTAACCCTTCATCATATGAGACAAGAAAAGAGAGAGATAGCTTGCAAAAGTACAATGAAGAAAACTACTTTGTGGATTAAAAACCTAAGCTAAGAGCTCAGGGAAAAATTTCCACTGCAGGAAAACACCCTCAAGAAGGAAGGTGTGAAAAACCTGCGAAACCTACAGTTAGAAAACTAAATTTGATGATGAAAGTAGATTAATAGAGCTATAAAAGATATGAAGACAAATCAATAGAATTAACCAAAAAAGAACGAATAACAACACATTAACATAAAAAACCTATATCTTACAAAATTATCAAATTCGGAAGTGATTAAAGAAAAAACATAATTTCGCTTAATAAAAAGCACGTCAAATATTCAGAGCGAACCTAAAGTTAATCACTGTCCTTGGCCGAAAAATTTCTTGGGTAAAACGTCTTTTTAAAATCCGTTTCTCGGCTGAAATGCCATCCATAAGGTGAGATGTGCCTTGCATGAAATATCTCTCAAGTGAACCGACTCCTGTTAGATGATAAGTTTTGGACGTAATATCCCTAGCTGAAGTCCCCTGGGAGAGCTGTCTTTGAGTGTGCATTGCGTCCGTTTCTTGGGTGAAAAGTCGACACCAATAATGCTCCTAAAGTCCATGCAGGAAACATCACATTTGAATAAGTTTTTCAATAAGAATTACGGAATTTGAAGTATAATTATAATTAGTTGTCTATTTAAAACTTACTTGGTGGTTACTTGCTTCCTGTAAATATATGTTTACTCTTGTTAGCGTATCGATTCAATGCCCTGGTGAGCCAGGCGACAGCCTTTTGCAACCCTGCGAATCAATTACAATAATTCGCCAAATCAGGATTAATTTATGAAAAATAAACAAGCGCAACCTTTTCATCGGCAAAATATGCCTTCCAAACATCCTTTTCATCGGCGCTTTACCCCCTTTGCGAAAAATTACACGTAGTGCACCGAAACGAGCTGCAAATGTACCTGAGTTCTTCACGTGGACCTGAAACAGATACTTCGAGAGAGAGGCAAATAATTTCTAAATCAACTGAAAATTTAGGAAACGTCTATATTTTTTTAAGTTGTTACATGCAATTCAATAACATCATCAGGTGAAGAATTAAATCTTGAGTTTGTTTGTAGTTGATTTCATGAAAACGTGTTCTTCAGGCTATATCACAAGTTAAAATATCAGAGGATTCGGTGGTGTAGGGAAGGAAGGTTTATCTCGAATGCTAAAAGAACTTATTTCCTGCACAGGTGGCGCTGAGATCGTATTTGCATGACCGAAAATTATGCACCGCTGACCAAATGCAGAAAACCTCGAAGGCTAACAAATGCCAAACGGGAAAATCGATAGAAATTTTTCATCCAGCTCTGTAAACGTAACAGGTGTTTGCGTAATATCCTCTTGACCTACATGTGTAAAGGGATAACCAAGCTTCATCCGTACCATTCCTCCATTAATAATTTTCCCCATTTTCTTGTTTAAACATTGTGTAAGGAAAAAACTTCTTGTTCTACTCTCGCAAAGCTTTTTCAGAGTATCTTCCTGTTTCATGTAGCAGAATCTACGAGCAAATAATATAGACAGAGCCTCTAAACTCACCATAGCCTCACCGCCAGTCCAATTATTACTACTTGTTGTTTTCGGTGTGATACACACGAATTACCTTGGAAAGATTACGATGTGAAATCAAAGAATTGCAAACACTAAAGATAACTCAAGACGAGAAAGGAATGTTGGTGTGGTGAATTTAATCGAAGTTATATATGTTAAAAAGGAACCTTTATTAGAAACTTTCTTCAGTTGCGATAACTATTGACTCGTAATGATAATTCACTACGTCAGCATACGGAATCGCATAATTAATTGTTACTGATGTTTTGTGACCGATGTAAGCTGGGGAACGAAGTCATAAAACAATGGTTTTTCAAAGTTTTACAAAATAATTTGGATCAGTAAATCAGGAAATGTATGGTTTTGGTATCTAAAGGGGCGGCAAATTATGTTCGCACCCGGGCGTCAGATAGGCTGGGTGCGGTTCTCTGAATGTGGGGGTTAGAAAAATCATTTGAGATCCTCCAAGGTATCTTAAAAAGCGAGGAAAATTCCATATCAATGAGTGCTGTACTAAAGAAGTGGAAACGAATAATTATTAACGAATTAAACGAATATTAATTTCCACAGAACATAGACTTTTGTTTGCAACTAGTTTCGTCTTCAAGTAGACATTATCAGGCATCGGAAACGTTAGTACAAGTACAGGAGGAGAAAAGGGAAGAGAAAGGTGTTGGGTGTGGGAGTTGTGATTGGGATAGAAAAACCAAGATCAACATTTAAAGAGAATGAAGGGTAAAGAAATGAGTGGTAAGGGGTCGTGGTCCTCCGTCGCTGGTATTTTATGTTCACACATTGTGTTATTATGTATCTGTAAAAGAGATCACAGTGCCCATTTTCCCTTCAAGACCATGGCTTTTAGTGTTCGTTGTTGAACTTTCTAGCAATTTAAGATTCGCATATTAGACAAAGAAATGAAGGAGAAAAAGTCTGTCCGTAGACGGGAATCGAGCCCGGGTCCCCCATTTTCCGGGCAGGTGCTCTGACCTCTAAGCTACCACAACATGCAAATTTATGCGCTATGACGGTACTCTGTGTGATACTTTTAAGAAACGTGGGACCACGGAAAGTGGGGGACCTGTGTTCGATTCCCGGCCACGGCAGACTTTTTCTCCTTCATTTCTTTGTCTAAATTCAAGCATGTGTATCATGCGTGCCTCCATTGCTTATACTCGCATATTAGTTAGCTTATATTTTAATTAAATGCCCGAAATTAAATCTCAAAGTATCATTACAAGAATCACATATCTGAAATATCTTACCTTGAAAATTGAGAATCTCTGTAGTTCAATGAAGATTTATTATCTTATGTTGGAGTAGTAGTTATTTATTGCTGCATAATCTTCTAAAAATGTTGAGCCAGTCCCCAAAATGTCTGGATTCCGGTTATATGATTACGTTATGAATAATTGTCGTACACATTTGGAAGTGAGTTAAATTACCATTGCGGTCATATCTAGTACATTGTTGGATTTTATCTATATTATTTTCTCTTTTGGAGTTATTTTATGGAAAATTTTACAGTAAAAACTATCCCGAGAACTAAACCAAACGTCAAATTGGGTATGCTAACAGGTTTTCCGTGCAGAAAATATTGTAAAACCAAAAAAACTCGCCTCCACCATGTATCAACAATTAATTTCGCTATTCAGCATTACTCTCTATTTACAGTCCCTTTCTCCGATGATCATGCGTTATATAAGCCTCGTAATCGAGTAACGAAGAATTTTCTATTTTCTCATTTTGATAACCTTGAGTATTGATGTGTGTCGGAGTAAAAATATAGTTCTGCCTTCCATGATCCCTCTCTATTCTGTCAGCTTTAGAAGTCTGTCAGGTCGCTAGGCGCCATATCTCGTTGAGAAACCCTCGCCACAATGATACGTTCGCCACTAAGTTTCTAGCATCGCTTTTTCAATTTCCATTCATTTTGAAATTATTCTGAACAAAGCTTTGGCTTCATAGAAGGTGTTGGAGCGCAATAAATTGCTAATAAATCAACTGGTGCTAATAAAACTCCCTTGATATTTCATTACGTTAGAACTCGGAAAAATCAATTCTCATCGTGGTCGAAACGCCATACCTTGAAATTGTAAAGTTAATATGAATTATGGAGTGTTATTGAACACCAGATGACAATTTTTTGATACTTTTATGGACGTTAGCTACATCCATACGTGTATCCTGTGAGCCGCTTTTCGACGTCTGTGTAGCAGGAGGTGCGTGTGTTAGCTAAGGAAAGGAAATATAAGGGAAGACCGACCACTAAAAGGTACCGGATAACTCGTATCCTCTAGCTCAATAGCCGGACGCGGTTCTGCGGTAACATTCTAGTCGGTGGCCCACCGTTTAGGAACTATTTCCCCTCTGACGTCACAAATATATTCCTCCGCGTGACGTCACATTATTCACCCCTAACACGTGCACCAATCTGTTTTACCATTCTTTTTCTATCGCCTATAAACCGCTATACGAGTAATTGAATATTTTAAGCTCCTACTCCCTTCATCTATCCCTGATTTTTCTCGCAGCAACTGACCAGCCTAAGTTACTGATGCTTAATATCTATTAGTAAGTCCTTTGTTATCGAGCATCTTGTTGATGCTCATCGATGTGCCGTAGCAGTTCTCACCTAAACATACGGATTCGTGCACGATATTTTTATAATTCAAGTATTCTATGCCGTGTGTTGAATCCAATATGTATTAATATTCTAGATGGGCTCTGACTATCGCAAAGTAACATCGCTCACAAACTAGCATCGTCCATTTTCTCGCTTGTGGACGATATTTTTCATTTTCCCCATAATTTTATAATTTCTTCACCTTCTTAAAGAAAATACAAGGATTTAGCGTTGGGTAATATTGAAGGTAGCTAATAGATACTCTTAGGTCGCGCGATATTTAAGTGAGGTTCCGAGTACCAGACAGTGAAAATTTTCCCTCTTAAGGACTAGCGTACTTACTTTCCACTGCAGTTCCTTAACTACGCACTAAGGTAAATGTTATCACCTGCATTATTCCTGGAGATTATGGGATAACACCCTTGCTTCATATCTTCCGAGCTCACTTAGGCTCTCCCAAATTAATTACCTTCGCTCCATTACCTTCGTCCGATGGCTCCGAGCTAATCTCGACTTATCTTACTTCCGAGTTTTCAGCATCTGTAGCGGAGGGCATTCTGGCATTGGAATTTTTTTGCACGTTGGAAACATGCTTACCTATCTATGCCAATGAATTTTATATTTAACGGCATCGAGATTAATTATTTCAAGGGAAGGAAAGTTTTTCCAGAGGAGAATGATGTGACATTTTTCCAAAAGTTATACACATCATTCGCACATAAATGTGTAACTAACTTCTATATACGTCTGTTTATTACATGATAGTGCGTTGTTAGTACACGATGTATTGAAATCTGCCGAAAATAAAAGGCAAGTCGACGCGATATTTTTTTAGGTTTTAGGATTCGATTCAATAACTCATTTTTTCCACGAACGGTACGCGAAAGTAATCGATTAGGGAAGTAGAGTCATGGTGCACGCACCCCCTGACACACACCGATAAGCGGCTTGCAGGGTACATATGTAGATGTAGTAATATGTAGATATATTATTTTGGGACATTAAAATTATTAGTAGTTTTCTACAAATTAAACATTTCAGGAAAGTTGAAAGAGCTTTTCTCCGAATGACATTTAAATACCTTATACCTTCTCCAAAAAGGTTTTGTAACTTATCTTCGAGTACGTTAACGTACCTTGCAAGCAGCATTTCTACGTGAGGCAGGGGGTGTATGCACTTAAAGTCTATATCCCATAATGGTTACTGTCGCGTATCGCTTGGGGAAGAAATTAATTTTTGAAACTACATTCAGTCCCAATATCAATTTCCGTGATTTTTTCTCTCGAAAACTGTTATTAGTTTTGCCCATATAACTTAAAGAATGCCTAACAACCACAGAACGTTGTAGCTCTGAATTGTTTAGCAAATTCATCCCTGGTTTGGATATTTGTTTCTTAAAATCGATGGAAGAAATCGTAACTTTACGAAACTCCATAGCGTTAATGGTTAAAATAACTATGCTAAGGTTTCACAGAAATTTTTGCGAAAAAACTTAAACATAGTTAAAATAACTGTGTTAAAGTTTCACAAATGTTTCTTAATAAAACTTTAGCATAGTAATTTTAACCATTTATTTTTTTTCTTCTTAAGATTCCCACCCTACATTCTGAACCATCTGGGTGACGCTTAATGATTTATCTTGACAATGCTCGATAAAACGTGTGGCCTTGCGCTGAACCTCTTCTGATTCTCCAATAAAACAGTTGTCGACAATGCCTCATAAATTGCGTGCATGCAAAATTTATAAGCCGTCTCAGGAGGAATCCATAATTTAATCTTCTTATTTTATGCTCTTGCAATCGTGAAAAAATGAGGCAAGATTATTTCATTTGTGTAAATGAAGCTCAACGTAAATTTAAGTCTCCATTAAACCTAAAGTTTTTTTTCTTTTGGAACTTGGATCATTAGCATTAGACATAGATAGTTACACTATTGCATTATAACTAATGCATTGCATCAAGACAATCTATTCAGCGCAATGTTACATCACCCACGGGGCTTCATCACTCTTTCCGACCATTCTTTTGACGAATACAATTTTTGTAATCCACATTGATTAAGGATATGGGTACCTTAATTTAAATTACTCGCGAGGGTACCTTTAAAATATTTACCGAGTATTCTGCTTAGTTTTGTGACTTACACTTCTAAAGAGTTGACTAACAAACGTTCCCATTGGTTCTCTTTCGTATTACATGCTTTTAAACACCCAGCGTGAATTCTTCTCGTGTTTGTTCTGTGAAGTGTTCTTCGTTTGGAAATGTGTTTGTAGACGGGACTCCCGTATAGCCAAGTGGGCAACGCGTTGGATTTCAGTGAAAGCTGTCCCGGGTTCGATTCCCGGTGGGGAGCTTCGTGCGAAATGACCTCAGCTGTCGAAGCACTTTTAACATTATTACACTACTATACGTGTGTTTGTTGACAGTATGGTCCTTTCGTAACGGGATGATCGAAACCCTTTTGCAAAAGTATTCGTTTACCAAATCATTCGTATTAAAATCTGTTCGTCGACGGATGACCCATTCTAAAGTGAAGTATAGAGCAAATCTTCTTTCCAGTGCGAACTAGAGACCCAAATAATCCAGTAGAAATAATTAAATGATGACGACTTTATTACGTGAATTTTAGTCTTAAGAGATCACTTTTACAATTAACCTTTCACAAGTCACGATCACAAACAACCATGCCCTAACCAGGATATGAACCCTGGAACCCTGCGTTGCAAGGCTAACACGCTAACCACTACGCCACCGAGACCGGCGGTAATTTAAAATGGGCTGCCCTTATCCTTAATAAATGTGGATTTAAGAACTGAGTAGTGAGCGGTACTGAATTGCTGGAGGAGTATGATTTTTTGAGAAAAAGGAATTAACGAAGGCTCTTTTTGTCCACTGTTTTTTTCAGCAGAAGGTTACATCCATCACGCAAATCTTAAAATTTCGGAGAAGTATCAATAAATAGCAGATTTTTATTATCCTATTTCTAACTTTTCGGGACCCAAGCGTTTCTCATTACTTTTTCTTTAAGCTGGTCGTAATAGCTCTACTTACACAAAGATGGACGTCGTTAATTAATTACTGCTTCCGTGTCCTAACGCTACGACGGGATTACAAGTGTGTCCTAAATAAAGACGTCCTCCGCTCTTCATCTGTTCATACACCTATTCACCGCAAAAGCGCCTTCTACTGAAGATCAAAAAGAAATTGCACCCGAAAAGAAACGAGTTGGATGGCGGCAAAAAATCAGTCGCCGGCGGAAGAAATCAATCTCCCCCAAGTCACGTCTTCCACTCTTTCTTTATTTTTTTTAAATTGGTCGTTCTACGTCCCTTTCTTCTCTTTATGCCTCCATGTTACTTTTACGCCCTCTTTTTCCATCTATTCTGTGGACTTTCATTCGTCCTAAACCCCCCTAAAGCTTAAGAGGGGTTAGTCATTTCGTTTAAAACAACTGTGTAGTTCTGTGGAATTTTAAAAATTTCCGCAAATTACAGCGAACTGATGATTTATAGGAGTTCTCCTGCACATGCAGTTGAGTTTTCAAATAAGGTAATTAATGGCAACTCAACTTCGCAAATGACTCAGCAATTGCATAAATCTGGGGCGGAACTGAAATATGATAGGCGTCTAATATTTGAAGCATTATAAGTTCTTCTTTAATGAATAAAATCATACAAAGTTTTTTCAAAGTGAAAAACTAAAGATTGGAGCTATCATCAGACATTAATATGTGAGTTTCGAAGATTTCCGTTTTCAATCTTTAAAATGACTAACATTTTATCACGTTGTACATGGAATTCCCCATAATTTCACTCGTGGTTTCCATTTATATAATAATGGCTATAAACAATAGAGGTCGTTTTATACAAAATAATCTGATCTTCCTTCGATTTCGCTGTCGTTTTGTTGTACGATTTATTTCTATTTTATTTATTTTTTGAAAGTTCCTTAATCCCAACTTTTTTTCTTATTTTGGGATGAGGTCATCAACCAGAGCGGGTATTTATTTATTATTTTATACTTTATTTGCTTCATTGCCCCTTTTAGTATCAATTTTTAATATTTATGATGTTTTTGATACTTTAAATATTTATATATTTGGAATTATTCAAAATTATAAATTTGGAGTTTATAGTTATTTTCTCGTATGTGTAGAGTATTTGAAGAGAGGTGCTTAGATTGGCTCGTTTGGAAAAAGACTTCAAATCTAGAGAAGAATTGGTATTTCAGAAAGGCAGTTAACATATATAAGTGCCTACGTTATTACGAGACGCATTTGACGGTTTAAATTATTGCATATGGGAAATGCCACCATCGCCGTATCTTTCGTAATGCATCAGATCAGATTGATTGAGTTACCTTTCCAATCCACGATATACATTTCATGTCCTTGTTTTTTATTCTCCAGGAAAAGAGTCAGAATGATCTCACTTGTCGGAGCTTAACCGACAGGAGATCAAAATCCTTTAATTTTCATCTAAATTTAAAAATAACTCACTTAATAGAATTGAGGGTTGTCTACTTGCATTCATTCCGTAAACAACACGATCGTTTCCACTTTCTGTTATCATTTCAGATATTTTTCACGCAGTGTATAAGTGCCTAGGGAGATTAGTAGTGCCTATCGTTTAACTATTTCAAAAGCTTTAAATTGGGGGAGTAAATAGGTCATCCAATATATCGGAAGAGCGACGGTTCGATGCGTATGACCTTGTATCCACTGATACTCTCGGAAATATTTTGATAGGCTTAACTCTCCGAACGTAACTTTAACCCATAACAATGTTACACCTATAATAATCTACCTTTTGGAGAATGCAATAAAAATTTCTATTCTTTCAGTCGATTGATATTTATCTTATGATTTAACATTCCATTCACATTTGATTCTGAATTTAATCATATTTATTGGAAATAATTGGAATCTTTTTAATAGAAAATTGCAGTTTTTCTGTTAGGTACTCCAAGTAGCGATAAGCGCTTCTCTAAAATTTCTTTCAATAGATTCCCTTTAAATGTATATTTATTCGTTTCTGGTTCATTCCGTCACTCTTGTTTAAGGAATATTGGTTGGATAATCAATTGTAGATGTAGCCAAAATATCGCAGTGATAAAAATTTAATTAGTTCCTGAAAATATTCTGGTGTGCAATTATTTCACCTTAGAGTTAATAATAGTTATTCGTTGCTAAGTACAGTGTAATAACTGTAATGTATTAGATTGATTTATATACTGTATCTTAAAGGGTCTTCTTTTGGTGAACTATTCTAAGGAGTGGATTGATTTTCAGAGTAAAAGTACAAAAATTTCCCAATTTCATCTTGCATGTGGACAAAAAGTCTGAATCGGTTGCCAAGCGCAAAGCTTAGAGTTTTGGTAGGCCTCTGGGCTAGAGAGTTACGTTTCTTAAGGTTTGAAAACATAGAATGAGGGAACCAGCGGAAAGGTGTGAAATGATAGTGCGTACGGATGTGTAATAGATAGATGCGTAAGGATATACCAGTACAAGTTGATTCCATACTGCTAGCTTTGGGATCGTGATTTTTCCGCCTGAAATATTGCAATGTCTCGGTTTACAGACAGGCACAACTTTTATTTAAGAACATTTTTGAGGAATTACACCGTGGTAGCGTCGAACCATTTATGTTAGTATTACTACTACTAAAAGGACCATTTATGTTAGTATTACTACTTATTACCCGGTGGAGTATAGTCTTATATAAACTCCTACAGTTTCAATTCGCATTCAGTTCATGAAGTATCGCAAAATGAATTCCGAGTATTCTGTATGTTAATGAACGAAATCTCGAACCAAATCAATTGGAAAGTGTTCTACCTACAACTATGTCTATGTCTATGTTTGTACCCTGAAAGCCGCCTTTCGGCGTGTGGCAGGGGGTGCATGCACCATGACTCTATTTCCTTAATCGATTATTTTCGCGTATCGTTCGCGGAAAAAATGAGTTCCTGAATCTATTTGTTCTGGCATCTATTTCTCTGATCTTTCTCGCATTATCGGAACGGCCTATTTAGAATGGTGAACGCATTATATCTGCTACATCATCTCTAAACGTGCTTTCTCTGAATTTATCCAGTAACTACTACTCTGAAACACCGTCTCAAATCCTATATATGTACCGAGTTATAGGTACCTATCTTTTTTGGGAAGTGCCGCTATTAGTGTTCAATTCGCAACCTGCATTTATAAAGGTGAACCGTCCTCGTAGCATAGAGCCAAGTGGTATCAGTATTCAAAATAAATTTAATTATAAGGTTTTAATTTCCTCATCTTCAGCGTTTCAGTTTTCGAATTGCCTCGCACGTGCCACGAAAACAACAGGTTGCTTTTCCTTGAAGGCTTACCAACAGCATTGGAGACGAAGTATTGCAAAGAACGTAGACAGTAATTCGGTGGAAAAGTGGAGATAGGTTCGCCTAGGAAACTTGCCTGTCTCATAATCCACGTCCCACACCATTTTCAATGTAAACAGCGCCTGTTTGATTTTCTCCTTTATCTTCCATTTTTCCTTCGCCCTTTTCTATACTTTATTGCGACTCTTCCTCCAAAGAGAAGAAAAAGGATGGCCTATTTTCCCAAGTAGTCACGTGGTCGCGTGTCGGAGATGGGGAAACAGGATGATTACGCGAGTGATGTAAATGGCAGCAAGCGCTCTCTGGCGGAATCTTGTGAAGTTAAGGTTTTTTCCTTCGCGGGCTTTTCGCTTTTTGAAGAGCGACTGCCTAATCATCATGGTTTTTCAGGGATGTTGACTGCAGTGTTTTAACATTAAGTCGGGGAAGCCTCTATGGCCCCCAGATTACACGAATTCAACGGGTTGCTTTCCTATGTTTTATATTACTGCTCACAGTCATTTTCTCCTCGTGTTTCTCCGTAATTTTCGCATCTATTCGGTCAACTAACTAGAATATTTTACGTTGGAATTCAGTAGTAGCTATATATTGGATTAAGATTTAGTAATTCATAGATTTTAGTGATATATTTTACAATGGTAAAACTACTCATTTGAAGTTAATTTTTGATTGCGTATAATTTTCCTACGGTGAGAAACATTTTACAAATAATTTATACTATTGGTAAAAATTTGACTGTAAAGCTGTGTTCGTTTTTTGTATCCTTTATCCCGAAGTTAACGTTTGAGAGCTGAGATGATCAATAATGATAAAAATCAGTATAACGGAAAATGTATTGATTAAATTTGTCCGAGTAATTCAGAAAATTATTCACGAACTGTGATGGTTTGTCGATAGAAAACTGCTTTTCTTTTAGATGTAACGCGACTGAAAACATTTGAGAGGTCTTGTAAGAAATACATATATATGATAAATGTTATTCTCAGTAATTAAAGGCCATTTTATTTTATTCCACTTCAGTAACGTATCAATTCCACGAGCTTGGAATGTTTTCCTTTAGCGCACAGCTGTTATCATTTTCTAACTGAATTAAATTGTGTCCTGAAATTTCAATTTTACGTGTAGCTAATAAAGTTCCTAAAACATTTATTATGATAATATTCCAAAAAATTGTTTTCTCACTCATACAGAATGACGATAGAATTTCCCCTGGATACTGAATACCCAGCCACCCCCAGTTAAAAAGTCAGTTTAAAACCAATGGGAATTATTTCACATTGTTTTTAAATGTTCCAGTATTCATTCAAGTAGGCTTAAAGATTCGAAACAAGTATGATATACGATAATTTATTTGCTTGAGTAAAGAGAATATGTATATAGTAAAAGGTATATACAAACTAGCTAGACTTTCTCACAAGCCAATGATTAACATAGTTCAGGTATTCTGCGTAATATTAATTTCAATATTTTCCTTTTTAAGCAGTCCTCTCTACTATGCTTTACTGCTGGGAATCTTTTGTGCCCAAGAATCACCTAGGATCAGATAACATTTACTACTACTTTTTTATTTTTTTTAGTACAATATTTTTTGCATATTTTTATTATTCTCTACTTTTCTATCTTACGCGCTCTTCGTTTTGCTTCTCCTGCAAACTCATTCTTTCTTTTTTCTTCTTTATTTTATCTTATATGCGTACCATTTAACTACTTTCGTGTGGTACTTTTGGTATGTTTGTATTGCATTATTGTTTTTATTGTCATATTTTTATCATTCTCTTATATTCTACTATATTATTATCGTGATAAATTTGATACGTTTCAAGTGGAAAATTGTCCGGTGGCAACGTCGTATATATATGAAAAGAAAAAGAAGAAGAAAAAAACATGTGGACGCATCATTGGATACAATAAAGTCCACAGCTTGGACATACACTAAAGTCCACAGCTCCCTTTATGTCCGACAATACTACACAACTTAAAATACAGAAATTATTAACACAAGTAAAAGTCTTAAGCCACATACTAAACAAGACCATAAGATAAAAACATTAAAAAACATCTAGAATTTCTCTGCTGTACCCTACATTAAAAACCAATTTGTTGTCCATTTCACAAAAAATGATTTAATATCGTGAAATTATGAATATATTGGTAACATATTGAAACTTATTCAGGTTTGTCCCTCGATTTTTCGTCGAAATTTTGTTTAACCCTTTTTTAATGCGTTGAATGCAAGACTAGACTAGACTAGAATCGATCCTCAATATCTCCCAAAGTAAAGACGTATGCATATATGTATATATTGGTGAGAAATTCTCGTGTAATTCATTTCAACCATATATATTCACGAGACGTACGATTCTCTGGAATATTGACTAGAATATTCCC
Organism: Ladona fulva; assembly: GCA_000376725.2. Taxonomy (NCBI): domain Eukaryota; kingdom Metazoa; phylum Arthropoda; class Insecta; order Odonata; family Libellulidae; genus Ladona; species Ladona fulva. The sequence continues at coordinate 2,032,070 of KZ308312.1, forward strand.
ATCCTGCTCCTTTTCCCCGTCAAGATGAAGCAAATTCCCAGATGCGAGTCGTATAAAGAATCTCGAGAAACATGACGGCAGTGAAGAAGGCAAATATAGCTCTCTCTCCTTCCCATAACTCGATCTACTCTCTCGAATGAACTACGTAGGAAGCAAACTCGGTCCTCTTCCACGTACGGGGATCTTCGATCGCCTCCTCGAGTCGGGAAAAGCGGCGATAAAAAAAATTCCGAACTCCTTTCGGCGTCCCATTCGACTCGGCGGCGGGTTTTCGTTCTTCCATTGTTAAAATGGCGGCCCCCTTCCGCCATCGCCACCACGTTCGGATCCCCTCTTCTGTGGGTCCCGCATCGTTCCACTCGGCGTCAGAGATTGTCCGCGGTTCATGGAGGTCATTTCAAAGTCGAGATAACAGTGCAACGGTCAATGTTCCCGCAACAAAGGTGGTGAACGGAATGTGGGCGCTTAAGACTTGCGGTATCGAATGTTACCGATAGAACGTGTAAGGAGCTCATCAGTCATTTTGGTGTCATCGCAACTTTTAAGCTTACGACGGGTTTTTTCGTCGTTCTCGTCAACGAGAAGCGATGATATAGTAAACAAGGGATTCTTTCACGCAGTAGGCCGATTTGTAGTAAACAGCTTTATTGAAGTTCAAGTATGTGATCATATTAAGATGTAGATTTATTTACACCACCTACTTGGCACCGAGCGAAAGTTTTATTTTTCTGCCATGATGAAACGCTACCACAAGGTTGAATGGAAGTAGTGGATTACGTTTGAGCATATTATAATAATGTTTTATGTATAATATTTCGAATATCCTCGTTTTAATCGGATATAATAATTTTGTGATTCAGAGATGTGGAAAAACACAATCAGGAAAGGTTATATAACATTAGTTGCTGTTTTGCCGCATACTTAGTAATACATGCAATGAGATCAATATTAACATTTGTAGTTCTTTCATTCACGAAAATTCATACATAGTAACATAAAATATGAAGTTAATATATGCAGTTTAGTGCTCAAGGAGGCAATATAATAATTTTGTGATTCAGAGATGTGGAAAAACACAATCAGGAAAGGTCGTATAACATTTGTTGCTGGCCGATGCATATACAGTGCTGTATTGCCGCATACTTAGTTGTACAAGGAATGAGATTAATAGTAACATTTGTAATTTTTTCATTCGTGAAAGGCTACATACATAGTTACATAAAGTATGAAATTAAGATCATCTAAGAAGTTTGGTACTCAAGGAAGCACTAATGATCCAAGGATAAAATCCTGGCCCGCTGCAAAAGTTTTTAAAAGTTAATTTATACTTTCGAACAACGTAATTGTAAAGCAGAATCATTTATAAATACGAGCTACAGATTCTCGTCCTTGAAATTGTGATAATCGTCACATTGTTTCTTTAAATATTCTGTAGTATATAATCTTTTTTATTGACACACGGTCGCCTCGAGGTTGAGAAGCCCCGATCTAGAGGATTACATATTCTTCTAAGTAAGACTAGTTTCAGTCCCTTGCAAAATGGCAAATATTCTAATTCGTTTTTACATCTATAGATATTATGTAATGAACTTTTAGTTATATGGCCTCATGTGGACCTTACGAACATTTATTGTTATGATAAGTAAGGACTTGAAAACAAATGTACGTTTTACATAACTTTCTCTGTGTAGGGAAAGTGTTAAATGTTTGCATATTCAGCTTGAAAACCCAATTGTAAACGGTAACTAAAAAAGTGGAGAACCTTGGTTCGAGTCCCATTCACATCGACATTTTTCACTTCTGTTTGTCATTTAATTTTATCTGATTTATTTCCATGGCTTTTCTCTTTAACAGCCAATGTCGTGCACAGAAAAGAGAAAACTCCGTAAATTTTCTACACTTATAAACACTCTCGGCCGGTTTCGCTACCGAAGTAGCCTCATCAAGTGATCACTTAAATTAAGGACGTAAAGCTTCGTCTCCGGATGTTTATTTTTTATTTTCATTCATTTCTAATTTCTACTTTCTTACTCTACATCATTAACCACGCAGTGAACTGAAATCGTCATCCCCATCCTCAGAAATATCCGTTTTCCAGGTTTGTCTTCGTTGTCGGCCGATCCCTTGCGGTTCATCCACCGCAAATAACGAAGACCAATGCATTCGATCCGTAACCCGAGACCCCCGATTGCTCCACCAGTCCCTTTTCTCCCTCCTAATTACTGGAAAGTGGACAATCGGTGGAAGCTGATCTTCCCAAAGGCCTCAGTACCTGCTCCTTGGAAACTCGAAGAGATGTTTGCGTCCAGTAATAGCTCACACAAGATTCGCTCCCGGCGCAACTCGGAGACGGCTCCTTTTGTTTAATTATCCCTCCATCTTTCGCCCAGTGACCTTCCGTGATGAAGCAAAGGGAAACAACATCGGTCGATCCTCGTTCCTTCTCGTAAAAGTCCTCGCACATCCCGATGGCATTAAATTTACCCAATCATGGGGCGGCGAGGTTGATCCGATCGGAATGTGGGTCGAAGACCCACACTCTCACACACTAGGAGTCCATAAGGAAACACGGCCCCCTTAATTTGACAAATAGTGCGAGGCCCCTATCGGACCTTTCCTCTCTTCCTCCCCTACCCCTTCCCCAAACTCCACCTGGCCTCAGCGGAAAACAGCCGTTCATTAATATTGCCCCAACCATTTTGTTTCTGCGTCTCGCCGCATCCTACAACGCACCGAAGAGTTCACTGGGAATGGGTTTCGATGTTTCCATCATGACGGATCCGCGCACAGGCAGCTTAGAATGAGATTGCGCCATAAAGAGAATTGTTGAATGCGTGCTAGTTTCCAGTTCGGAATTTATTGGATGGTTTATTGAGGATGATTGAGTGGTGTCCTCAAGTCGAAATTAAGTCACGTTGAAACGGAATTTTAGATCTTGCGCGTCGGGTGCCATACTTCGCGAGGACCGAAAAAGCCCGCAGTAAATTGGCACTTAACGCGCGTTTAAATTCTTCGGTAACCGTGGTTTAAGCTTTATCGAAACAAGGTTAAATAACCTCGGTCGCTTAAGTTTGCCCAGCGACTCTGAGGTCCAGTTTCGGAATGTTGTTAGGGCATAGATGTTTGTATTTTGATGAGGGTTAAATGTAATTTCGGACTTTTAAATCTAAATTTCGCCCAAATAAGGACGATTATTATTATTATTAAATAGAAAAATCAAAGCATTATTTTGCACTTGAATATCTTAGAACAGATACGTTGAATCTTATGAACATTCCTGGATAAGATTGCAGGAAAATCACCTATCCCTGTTTATAGACATTGGATATATGTACAATTAAATACAATTGTTATGAAATAAAAAAATTTCAAATTTGTTCGTAAAATTGTCAGTGATCAGAGGGAAAAGCGGTGTCCCCGTGGCAAGCCCTTTGTTCTGTCTATAACACTTAATGTTAAAAAATAATTTTGATTTAACACACACTTCAAACACGTTTAAAATATCACTCAGGTCGTCCTTAGTCAGTTCGCTAATAAGAAGATGATATTCACCTAAACCTAGATGGACCATGGTTATTTCAATGGTGACAGAAAGGGGTTTAACGAAAATATTTTAAAACATTTAACACAAAACTGATATTTGATAACTTGGCACGATTTTTTCATGTCCGTTTCTCCTTGGGAATTTTTATAGCAAACGTTTACCGGTTTCGGCGTGACTTTACGCCATCATAAGAACTGACATTATAACATCTTTCTCCTTTTCCTATCAGTTGTGACGATGACGTAAACTCACGCCGAAACCGGTAAACGTTTGCTATAAATGTTGTGGATGTGTACAAGTTTTTTATTAAATATTTTAAAATATTTTAATTATGTCATTCCACCAAGTATCGCTGGATTCAAGGAATTTAATGGTTTGTCAATCTATGGAAAGGACACGATGTGAACGTTATTTCTACATTTTTCTTCTTATCTTTCCATCTAGCCTTCTTTACGTCTCAATCCTTTATATTTTTAAGGAATGTGCCAGGTTTTGCTGCCTCTTTAGCACTAGATTTATAGTATAAAATGCGCGAATATGATTCGCTCAATGTGAATATTATGAAATATTATTTTAGTATAGGTACATATAGTGATATGTATCACTACTATATGTTTGTCTGGCTCCCGGATAGCCAAAAGGCAAACATTTGGCTATGTTGAAAGCGGGCCCCGGGTTCGATTCCTGGTGGGGATCTACATGCGATATGACCTTAGCACTTTTAACGATACTGCTACTACTATATCTTCTTATGTTACTGATGACTCATCATTGATGTGAATAGTTCAATAATTATGGAATAGATAACAGCTATCCCGTTCAAATGTCTACTCCTATCACTCAATCCTCTATCTATTATCCTTAATCAAGCCATTATTTTCTTGTTATTAGCAGTGGAAGCATTCATCAATTCGCTGATTATAAATTTGATGGACGAGGACGTTATGCCTCAAGGAAAAAAGGTTACCATGTCATTGGACCAATTCTTCCTACATCAGTTTAAAAAGAAGAAAAAATTTCCAAGCGAAAACAAGTGGTCGACAATTTTAGTTCCGAATTGAAAAAATGCAACAAATGGTCACGTGATCAGATACCAATCGAGGCCCAATCTTCATTGGCTACAGTTTGAGTCCACCAGAAGATATCTTTACCATCGTTAAATGGCCAGCCGGAGTGCTTAAAATGAAAGAACCCTTTAAAGAATATTGCCGCTTTGAATTCGATCGCAGGCTAAGGACAAAGTCAATTCCTTTCAATCTTCGTTGTGCAGGTTTGATCCTTATGAGTGGACATGTGATCTGACTGTTCGAATGACCGGTTTTTTAAATTCATCTCCTCTTATAATATCTGGCGTAACCTTTAAATAAACTCTCAAAGGTACATTTTTTTGATTCCCGAATTCTTTGATGGACGACAGTTGTTTTGACCAGATTTTTACATTTATGTTTCTGATAATGTAGTGTAGATAGCATAATTTACGGCGCGAAGCTTCTAAATTGGGCAACGTGTTATGAATTGGGCGGGCAACCCCTGGCACGCGTGCCAATCGTAGCACGTCGGAAACGCTAAACGACTTTTACAAGTCTTCCTAAGACTTTTTCGTAAAAGCCAGTCATAATTTTTAATTCTGTCAGTTTTTTTATGTTTTCATAACCACTTTCTATCAATATGTATGCAAATATAGAGATATCGAAGAATATGTTCTCAAAAAAATTAGATAGATAGACAGATCCTTTATCGGCGAGGTTAGGCCCATGTGGGCCTCTCTTCCACCTAACCTCGTTTATCGTTATTACGACTTATACAATAATCAATTAAAAATATGAAGAAAGAGTAGAGTATCTTAGCAACTGAAGGTTGTCTAAGAAAAAAACTCACGTTTCAGGAAAACACCCATGAAGTAGAGGATGAAAACAAACGGTGAAAAAAACGTAGGCCTCAGTACCTGCTCCTTGGAAACTCGAAGAGATGTTTGCGTCCAGTAATAGCTCACACAAGATTCGCTCCCGGCGCAACTCGGAGACGGCTCCTTTTGTTTAATTATCCCTCCATCTTTCGCCCAGTGACCTTCCGTGATGAAGCAAAGGGAAACAACATCGGTCGATCCTCGTTCCTTCTCGTAAAAGTCCTCGCACATCCCGATGGCATTAAATTTACCCAATCATGGGGCGGCGAGGTTGATCCGATCGGAATGTGGGTCGAAGACCCACACTCTCACACACTAGGAGTCCATAAGGAAACACGGCCCCCTTAATTTGACAAATNTCCATATTTCCGTATTTCTTTTTTATAAAAAATAGGTTGGTGGGTGGAAAAATGTCCTGGCAGAAATTAAGCCAATTTTGGACGCACCCTCATATATCCCTCATACATACCCTGAGTAAGGCTTGCAGCAGAAAAAATGATTACTGCAGAGATGTCTTTAAATATAAAATAATTTCAATATCAAGGACAGAAGTTCATCGATCTATGACGTAAAGTTTCGAAAAACTGAAAATTTAAACTGATCTTTTCTAAGTTTAGAGCCATGTTCATTACCATCGAATCCAGCTTCGGTGTCGTTAGCCCTCATTCGCCTCTGTATCTCCAGATGTGCTATTCTCATAATTACCACGCTTGCCCTAATTTAGGGGAGGCGAACAAGAGATATTGCTCAGCGAACTTATGAAAGCAGCTCTTAATTCTGTTTGGACTTGTAATTATAGAGATAAACTTCTTGCTAACCTAATTTTAATACAGGTGTAATCTTTCGTAAGTTACGCATCATATCTCGCTTAAAAGTTGGACTAAATTGAACGAGTTTCTGACTAGACTTTGCAACCGTTTTCGTTTTCATCGTATTATTTTTATTGGATTGATATACTGACAATATACCCTCTACCAACTGACAACATGAAACAAAAAGTCACAGGGAAACGAAACTCCGCAATCACGAAGATTCCTTTACAACAACATAAAAAAAATTTATAATGCGCATTGTAAGTAGATACGATGAAAAGGTTATAGAACGATTTTATTTCACCTTGTTCAGTCCCCTTCTGGAATATGCGGCAAGTATATGAGACACAGCGAATGAAACTTGTACCGCGACCTTCGGGATGAACATTTTACCGACAGATTATTATTTTGCGTAAAATTTTCTATTCAACTATAAGCAAGAGCGATACAAAATTATCTCAATTTTCTATTTCGTACCGCAAAACCAAAAATAAAGACTTGCCCGCTGAAATATGGTAACAGGATATGACTTAAGATGATAGCGTGGTTATAGAAATTAGGATTATTTTCCTAATTCTACACTGAAAAGCTTACGTAACGCTTAATGTTAAAATGAAAACTGCTGTGATGTAAAAATTGAGACAATTTCACAGTAGTTTATTATTTTATTCTCCTCCTGCAATGTTACGAAAATTGTTACCCGTAGAATCATTGTGCTTCACTAACGTGTGCTTGTTATGCTTGTAGCATTCTGGCTCAGGGAGGAAAGCAATTTCAAACTACCTCACTCCTCATTTTGCCTAGTAAGCCTCATTTCACTCTACTAGTTTTTCGTAGCTGACGGTAGAGGGGATGTATCTTTTATATACTTTTGTTTCAGTCTTATTCATATAGGTTATTATTATCATATATATTATTCACCGAGGCAGAATAAAGAAAATAATCATGATTACTAATTACGGCTTAAACTATATTACAAAAAGGAGGGGGAAGAAAAAGCTACAAAGTAAGGAAAAACTTGTGCATTCATTATTCAAGTAAGCGTAGGAGGAAGGAAGTAAGAGGTAACAATTTTGGAGGATTCTCAGAGGAGTAAAAAGGATTTCATTGGACAGGGGATTGGTATAGTGGAACATCTGGAATTATTGTAGCACATCCAACTTATGCACTTCTGGACAGAAATGGGGGATTAAGGGTGAAAAATAAATATAGTCGTAAAGTGACACCGTTCTGTCAGCTTTGCACTAAAAGAAATATCCGTACTCCGTGGCCGGCTTAGATGCAGTGAGACTTTCCACCATGTTTGCTGCGTTATGTCACTCACCCTCTCTCATCTCCGCTCTTTCTACGTTCTATGTATGAAGTACGCAGCATCCCCTTTCATCCTTGTACCAAACCTTCATGTAACACTTGAAGGACGGGGAACGTCCGTCCTCTCTCGTCTTTAATCTTCCTCCCTCGCTCACGTATCTCCTTTACCGCGTCCTCTTCCAGTCCTTTTCTTTCCAGTGTTCTTATGAAGCTCCAAAGTGGAGTTCACGAGAGAGGGATACAGATCGGACTTACCAATTTCGTCACTTGGTTCCCAATTTGATCCAAGTTTGCTTTCCTTTAGGACAAGGTGTAAGAGTCAATAGTGCGACTTATTTCTTTCCCGTTGCCTCGTCTCTTTGTTTTAAAGAGGGGGAGAATGTCTATATCACGGGTACTCTACTGTTACAGTCACCGCATGGCGACTTTTCTACCGTTATTGTACAGTCTTGCAGAACGATAACCCAAACTAAAATAATCAAGCTCGACATGAAGATGCAATAAAGGTCCAATTGCCTGTGGCCTCAACTATTTCGCGCGCTTTGATTCGTCGATCACTCAAAACCATATCGTGGATTTTGACTATTATTTCGGGGGTTGTCACTTCAACTGGACCGAACGATATTCATCTTTTGTGGATGTGCGGCCACGTTTAACCTCATTTACCCAATTGTAAACAATTGCAAACACAGGAGTAAATGTGCCATGAACTTCATCCAACTCTGCTTTGATTTGAAATGTGTTTAATCACTGTTCGAAGCTCACTTTTTTCCATTTTTCCAAATAAACAAAAGTATTTTTGCTTTAATCGACAGTAAAAATGAAATGTGATGGATTTAATTGAGACTTTAACAGCTATCTAGTGAGTAATGATGCTTACTAAAAACAAACCATTTATGATACTACGAGCGCTATGTCTTAGATTTTCTAAGGACTTATTGAACGCCCCTTGTAACTGCCAACTATATCGTCGTTCTTAAAGATTCTAGAGACGTTCATATCCTTTAAAACGATCAGTTTAAAGGATAACATATTTTTCGTTACAGAAAATGTGACCTCGTGGCACTGCACTATGCCAGAAAGGTTCCATGTCTTACGTGGGAATAGCGTTTGCTCTATAATCATTCAGTACTGTAACACTGTCTTATGTTGTATCTTGTGCTCGTTTTGAATCGAGAGGACTCCCGAATTGCCAACCGGGTGTTGCTTTCGCATTTGGTGAAAGCGGTCAATAAATTCCATTCCCGTTGAGCCCATATGTACGAAGTGGCCTCATCAGTCGAATCATTTTAAAAATATATTCCTGCGCCTCTTAAAAAAAACGAGAATAAGTCATATTCAATCTCTGCGTTACAAGTTTCTACTATCAATATCGTGTCTATTATTAATAATTCTCTCTTATAGGCTTCTTTACTCGTGACGTTAATTAGGAAAGACACCACAAGAAATAAATTTTATTAGAGAATTTACTTTCATCGTCGAATATATTTTTCGATTCGAATTCGCGATAACTTCGATAAAATATACTGATAGTATTTCGAAAAAATTCGTTTATCTCGTTTTCCCTTTAACGACCATTGCAGATTATTGGTGATTCCGTAGATTCCGTATTATTTGAGTCTCTTTACTGAGTAAAAACTAAATGGCAACAATTTAAATGGGTTATTTATAACTATTAAAAAGTAAAATAATTATATAGGCGATGATTATAATTATATTCGTATGGTTTTAGTTTGGCCTTCTTTTCCTATCCATTAATTAATGGGGAATATTAATCCTCTGTCGTAATTTATTTAAAAGTGGAGTGAGTTTCCTGAAAGGAAAGAGAAACCTGGGGAAAGAATGGAAGAGTTTGAGAATAAAAGAAAGGAAGAAACAGTTGACACGAACGTAGTCGAAATTGATTTATGAAATTTGTAATAACGAAGTATATGATTATGAAGACTATGGCAATTATTCGATTTTAGGTTGCTCTGTTATATGATTGTATCCTTTTATAACGCTGTGTACTGTACCGTACGCTGTGTGATATTTATTGGTTATTCCAAGGTTTTGATTTATTATTAAATAACTCCAAGCAATTGAGATGAAAGACGATCCAATTAACGTTCTCGGGAAATGTTTCCGTTGTTTTATTTATTTATTTAATGGCAAAACGTTGCAATTTGGTCGTGGACCAGTGGCAACGGTCAAGGGAAGTAAGGAAAATGATAATGAGATATGTCCGGCATTCGCCCAAAGCGGGAGGAAACCCCTTCCAATAGCCTCCCGTGGACAGAACAGTCCTTACAATAATTTCATAATTATAGAGTAATTATAACACCAGTACAGAGCACAGATAAAACGTAATCCATCAGGAACAAAATGAAAGATAAATCTTATTCATAAATTTCAAATGGACTCCAATGAATACAAACAATTAATATTTTATAACCTTTTTAGCTTCGTTTTGAAATTGTTTGCATTTTTCCGCATTATGATGGTAAGCGCATCGTTCTTGCATAATTTTTATAAACGTAGCGAAGTAGCAGTTTTAGCTTTAGAAATTACCTAAAGTATTTTCATACCCTTAGCGGACTCGTTGAAATTCATTCGTGTTTTCCTTTTGGTGAGACGGTAGAACACGGGGGCGAAGGAAAAGGGCAAGGAAGATGGAAAGGAAACGTAGAAGATAGGTGGGAAACGCGAGAGAGAGAAAGCGGGGTAAGAGTTGGAGACAGGAAGTGGTGTTGGAAAATATTTACGAGGCGATCGAAGAGTGACAAGCTTCGGGGAAGGATTCCTACGGCGCGAGGGGCGGAGAGAGGATGTGGAGAAGGGACAGATGCGAGGGGGAGAGGCAGAAGTGGTTTTTAAAGATGTAGAGAGATTTTCGAAGAGCGAGAAATATTTTAAAGAGAATGGAGCCAAGTTGTCTCTAACGCCTACATTCCAACTTTGCTCGTCCTCAACATTCAATCGATCGCGTGTCGACAGAGTTGAGGATGAGAATGGTGAGTTAGTGTGGCACATGGCTTTTTGTCATCGGCTTGGAAGGATTCTACTGTATTTTATTACTGTGTGTCGGGATGGGAGAGTTTCAATAATTTAAAGAGTATGTAGCTTTCAAGAGGTTATTTTCAAACGGTTCGCTGTTTTCGTTGCGCGTAAATTTTATTGAATTATAGTCTAGGCCTTCAAGAAAGTTTTGATGACGTGGACGCAAAGCGGAAGGACTTACTCTGGCCCCTGAGACGGTTTATGAGTCTATCAATTCTTATTTTTATCTTTGAGTGACCTCCCAAAATAAACCTAATTCATCTGCACCTAAGTATATCTCTAGAAGGTAGAAGATTTAAACAGAAAATAAATTTACTAAATAAGTTCAAAGAAGATACTTTCGTAGAAGATGTAGCCGATATTATGCATCCTCCCTGTTACTTGGGCCTTTCTGATTCTGAGAGGAAAATCTTACATACAGACGCTTGAGCGAATCGATTCAAAAATTCATTCTTTCCGCGAACGATACGCGAAAGTAATCGATTAAGGAAATAGAGTCATGGTGCATGGACCCCCTGCCAAAACCGAAAGGCGGCTTGCAGGGTACATACGTAGATGTAGATGTGTATATTTACCCTGCAGGCCGCTTTCCGGCTTGTGGCAGGGGGTCCATGCACCATCACTCTACTTCCTTAATCGATTACTTTCGCGTATCGTTCGCAAAAAAATATTCTTGAAGCGGCTTATTCTGGCATTTATTTTTGCTAAGTTCTTCGCCTCATCAGAACGGCCTATGTAAAAGGGATGGCTTATAATATCATCTACATCTTCAAACAGAAGATTATTTGGAGCATAAAACCTTTGTGATCAATGCTGGAATTCGTGATTTTGTGGAAAGACACCTCTAAATAAAAGGACATACTTTTTCACTGAAACCGACCTGAAGATACCAAGTAAAAGTACTAAGTTCTTTTATTTAGTAAATCAAGCTTTTTTTAATCTTCTATCTTTGAAAGATTCCCATCCTACACCTTGAAGCATCTGAGTAACGCTCACTGATTTTTCATTGCAATTCTTTGTAAACTGTATTGCCTTTCGCCGTATCTTTCCTAATGTAATCGTTCAAAAAATATTCCATTTATCAAGACATTGTACCAGGAGCATTCTCTTAGTACGCAAAAAATAGTTTTTATTTGAATACATTATGCACTGTAATAGTAAATACAGAAAATTGGCATTCACTCGGTCTAACTTCATATCATTCGTTCAATGATTACCTTTTTGTGCCCAGCATTCATCGTTTATCGTATAATATGGGAAATTGTGGATTTTATGGTTTTTTATTTAATGGTAATTATAAATAGTTATGGTAATGATTAATAATTTAATGGTATAATATTAATGAGAAAAGCTAATACAGTATTGATACAACTAAGTACTAACCGAGCGTGAGATTGTTTAATGATTAATAATTTAATGTAATAATATTAATGAGAAAAGCTAATACAGTATTGATACAACAAAGTTATATAATAAAGAATGATCGAACGAAAACATCTACCTTTGCTGTAGAGTTCGTTATATTAGACTACAATGGTTTCAACGAGTCATAATAAATACGTATAATTTCACTGTTGTTGCTTTCGTCTTTGGATTTTGAAATTAGGCTAAGTGATTGANATTTTTAAAAGTTTTAATAACTTATATCTCCTTTTCCTTTATGAATTCCTAAAAGAGGAGCATTTGTTTACCGTTGTTATTGTCAGACAAATTTATTTTTATGAGCTCGGTAATCTATCACTTTTATTTACCTCTTTCGTATTTCTCCTAATTTTGCGGAAAGGTATCACTCGTATCTCTCGGAACAATTCGAAGCACGTCCTGTAAACGATCCATCAAGCGTTTCCATACCAACGTACGCGCGCGACAAACAAATAAATTTCAATTTCTCGCATGCTTTTCCTGGCGAGTCATTTCCCATGAAAAGACGCATTTATCTCAAGATCGCTCGGTGCCAACACGTTTCTTCAGATATCTTTTCTTTTTACGGGATTATCTTTTCCCTGTAGTTTGGTTACCTCTATGAGGGCCGTGACTCTTTCAAGACGGAGCCACCAGCCGTTTTGCTTATAAAGCTTACCTGAAAACAGAACTAGACTGCGTAATTGATTGATAGCATCCAGTCGACAAATGGAAGATTAGGGTTCGAGTCCCAGTCTTGTAAGACCTTTATGCTTCAATTTATACCTTGGGTATTTGCTACGCGCGTGACTCTTCGTGCACTAAATCTCTTTCCTATTATTTTCGTTGTTTTAAGTTAATACATTCATTATAATTTGATCAGCATATCGTTATTTTACATTTTTCATCTCGCTGTTTATTTAATTTCCATTTGATTTTATTGTCCTCCTATGGTTATTCTATCATGTTCAACCGCAATATTATGCAACATTTTAAGGAGTCGTTATCATGACATTGATATTTTTTAATTTGTTGCAATCTGTTGTATTTACAAGGAGTTTTCAATTTTGTGTTTTACTTGTATGTGTGTGTTCTTGCTGTGATTACTAAGCTTTAATTTGACTTTTACACACTTCATCGACATTATTCTTTACTTTTAATACATCGGATATCTGTTGATAGCCCATTAGTAAAATTTACGGCTTCAATCTAAAACTAGATTCTTAAAGGTTTCTTTGAAATTCCCTATAATCTATAAAGTTCTAAAAATTCGCAGTCAGCGCGACTGAGTTAGGGTGCCCGTGTCACTCAGCTGGACTCTGCCGCGCTGCCGAGAAATCCACCAATTTTCAGTCGAAGAGAGTCAATGATTCGGAGCTCTTTTCCTGTTTTTTCCTTGCTTATTTAAAAAAAGTTCCTGCTACCATATCGTGATGAATGAAATGTTTATCATTTGTCTTTTGGTATGGGAAAAATGCATCTTTTGTATACTTTTGTCTCAGTCTTTTTCATGGCTGTAATGATGTGAAAGATATTGAGGTATGTGTCATGCTGAATTATAGCATTAATTAAGGATTATCCTTATGCAGTGTTACGAAAAGTGTCACTCTTAGACTCATTGTGCTAACGTGGACTTGTTCTGATTGTAGACTTCTGGCTCAGTGAGGAAAGCAAGAGCAAACCAACTCACTCCTCATCGTGCCTAGTAAGCCTTATTTCCCTCTCCTAGCTATTCGTAGCTGATGGTAGAGGGGATGAGGCCCTAACCGGCCTTCGAGCTGGATTCTTGACTGACATATTTTAAAAAATTGTCCGAAAAAGTTTTCCGCCGTCTGTTACCTGAAATCAGAATAGACTCCATTTCTGGATTCGTCGTTATTTTTCTCAACATTTTTCTCAAAAAAAGAGATTTAATTCACGCTAACTCAATTCCTTTCTTTTTTAATCATTTTCTCCTTTACAGTTGTTTTCACTCACTCTTATTTCTTATTGAAACTGTTTGGAAATAAAGGCCCTTGCGACTCATAAGAGTTCGCTACCTCCACTCCATACACTGGGAGGTGTCCTCCTGATTTGTCGTTCTAAAAGGATCATTAGCTTTAACTATTGGTATATTGATGCGATGATTTACTGCTCTGTGCTTGAATGTTTTTACCTCTGAAGATGCTACAAGGGTCATTCTCTGGTCAAGGATGGTCTTGAGGTTTCTACGGATTCAGGATAAAACAAGGCGGTTGGTTCTAACTACCCTCCTCATTTTCCCTTGTTAAATGATAGATGAAGTAGAATTGGCGATGAAGCTGAAGGGGCTTTGTTTCGCAATACAAATCGCTTCAGCGGAAAGGAAATGATTTAAGAGTTACTATTAGTAGAACGAACGCCTATCCCAAACTTTGTCTTCCCATCGGTTCTTTGAGCAAACGAGAGTTTCCTGGGTGTATATTTCATCTATTGTGGGATACTCTGAAGTTCAGTCGCCTCAGAAGTTTGGTATTTGGTACTCACTCTGGTATGTAGGCTTAAATCACCTTTTTGCAATGGTAAAGGAGTGTAAGAGGGAATGCAACAGAATGATCGCAACTTGTCTTAGTCCCGGATTATAATAAAAATGTTGGCTTTTATGAAATTTTATGGTAGTCTGTTTAAAAATGAAATCATGTTATAATATCGGTCCACGCTTCAATGATTCAAGAATAAATTTACGACTTTAGAAAGAAAACAGTTCGCTCATTTCTGTTATTTGTATGTATAAATTATCTAAATGATACTGAGCCATTTTGAGCGCTGTAGTTTTATCTTAAGTAGAGATTTATGTGTATAAATACGTTGATGCCTAATATTTATTTTATTCAAATAACTCGATAAATATCACTGAGGTATAACTAGTGGACAAACATGTAGTTAAACCATTATAGAAAATGACAAATATAAAAAAATAAGTGTTTCCTATTCTGTCAGTTGTCACGGTAATTTCACCCTTCTAAATTAAAAAATCTAAGATGAAATAATTTTTCCGCATTTTCTTGAAGCTGGTAATGCTATAATTTATGAAAAATAGGAAAGAAGTTGGAATATAACGCATTTATTTACAATAGAGAAGGGACAGTGTATTCGGGAACTATTATCCCGAAGGAAATTGTCAAGATACACGTAGTCTAATTCATGAAGTGAAGAACTTAATGCATTAAAGAAACAGCCAGTTAACTCAGTATTAATTCATGGAATCCTCAACGATGGGCTATTCCATAATAGATTTTAGTAAAATAAAGGTGTAAAATTCTCCCCGCTTTCATCTGGCAAAACTACCTTTAACTAATTTATAATTACCATCATTTGTGGATTTAGGAAAGGAATGATAGATAGATAGATAGATAGTCTCTTTATCGGCGGGGTTAGGCCCATGTGGGCCTTCCACCAAACCTCGTATGTCATTGTGATATGTAAAAAATATAATTATAACTAAAAGAAAGAGTGCGGTGTGGGAAAACACCATTGCAACTGAAGGTTGTCAAAGATAAAACCCACGTTGCGGGAAAACACCCACAGAGAAGGAGGTGAAAAAAACCCGCGAAAACACAGTCAATGCATATAAAGACGGTATGTGAAACAATATATTTAAATATCAGGTATTAGAAAATGAGAAAAAAATGAAANAAAGTCACCCTTACCCGTTTTCCTGTGTGTACAAATAATTGAGTTAGGAAGGAAATTAGAATGCGGCGGTTAGTGATTTAAATGTTTAAAAGGCTCCAAGGGGCCAGTTAATCCGTCTCCTTTCACTGTCAGACTTTTACTCAGTTAACAGGCACGAACCATCGGCGAAACGGCACTTTCAAACCTCTATAACAAAAAATTATGTAGGATTACTATAATATTTTATCTTAACATTAAGAATGGGTGGTAAACATTTTGTTATTGTCCTTTCCATTCTTTCGTGTATGCGCACATAGGCGAAAAGCCTCGAAAATATTCGTTCCCTTAATTCGCATTGGTTTGTCAAGCCCCTTAAATAACGAAATAAAATCTTCGTTAATCTCACTCGAAAGTCGAAGTTGGAACAATGCACGAATACATGAAATATGGTACGATTTTGTCGAGCTCATAATGGGCAATTACTTTACATACATTAATATATCTTATTCATTTTCCTTCCTGGTTCCTGGATAGCTAAGTTGGTAACGCTTCTGAATTTGGTGAAAGTGGCCCCGGGTTCGATTCCTGGTGAGGCTTAGTACGTCAATCCGGTGATTTTTGTTAGTAGTAAAACTCTTCCTTGAAAGCTTAGTCAGTTATCTCACCTAGAGGTATCTCTTTCCTGAGAGAATGAATTTGATTAACGTTCCTATTTCTAGAATTGTATGACGGATCTGATCTTGTGGCTAATATTATTGAAAGTAATTTTTTGTCTCATAATATTGCAATAAGCTACATTTTTCTCTCATTATATGGTCCTTTCAGTCAAGTCAATTCGAATTCAGATGATATCTTATGATAACAGATCCCAATAATTTGTTCTTGGGCTTCCGGATAGCCAATTTGGCTATGTAAGTATGTATATGAAAACCAGTGTACTAAAACATATTCAAGCGCACGTTATACTCAGGAGAACGTACCAGAATAAAGCTACAGATTTCAAAGTTTTTCTTCTCAGCTGACTTTTATTTACTTATGTTTTTATCGATGTTATGAAGAACCCTGCCATAAAATAAAAATACCCTTATCTATCCGTGAGATACGAAGTGTCGTTATCCTCAGCTCCGGAGGGTGTTTGTCGGAAATCCCATGGGTAAAGCCTTGAAGCGATCGCAAGTATTAGGTGGACACACTCATCTATTGATGTCGCTCGATTGAGAGGAGAAGATTATTACGCAGTCCCTGCAATCCCCCAATTCTCCTTCTTTAATTATACTCTCTTTAACTGAATATATACACTTGATTATTTATACTATTTTGTACCCGTGCATCTGTAATAATAATATTAATATTTTCGTTCATAGAAACGGGAAGATGATCTCAATTTCATCAGTTTTAATAATGATTATTAGGGCAATTAATTATATTTAATGAAATTTAAAAACTATTTTAATATTAGGGCCATTGATAATAATTTTTAATTGCCTCATCTATTAATAATTTTCATTAAATAATAAGTTACATCACTAAATTCATTTATATATATAAATATTTTGCCAACTCTTGATGAATGAGATATTTATCATTTTTCTGATGATTGAAAATAGAAGAAAATCGACTTTTGGGGTTCCCGGATAGCTAATTGGGTTTGGCGTTCGGCTTCGATGAAAGCAGTCCCGCTTTCGATTCCCGCTTGCTGTCCGTATGTGCTAAAAGAGCTCAGCTGTCAAAGCACTATATACTAAAAAACCTTCACTATCAAAACAATTATTATTATTTAAGAATTCATACGACCAAACATCAACCAGAAAAATCCGATTAGCCGGGACTCGAACCCGGAGCCTTGGGGTTGAAACGCTAGCACGTTAACAACTGATAAGGCCAGTAATGAAAGTTCTTACGTATGTAGTACAAGCCATCATTTCCTGACATTGATCTCATTACATTTGGCAAAACTGAGGTTGGGAATGGTTGAGTGTGTTCGTGTTTTGTTAATGTTCACGGCTCTCCTGTTATTGTCCTGCAAATGTATGTTTGTGAGGGTATCAGGGAAATCAATAAGAGTGATAAATAAACTGGCAACCTGTGTGGAATTTTTTCTGCATTTCATCCAGTAATTCATGCAGGTGTTACAAACGAAACATATAAAGATTCTCACGCAAAATTTTATGCCCTACTTCTAAAAAAGGTTTTCCAGGGATCATCTTCATCGTGATCGGGAGGAAGCATTCAGATCGATCACAGATACATCTTAAAGAGATTCTAATCTCAGGAGCAATGATATAAATTAAGATGCAAGTTGTTAAACACGCATTGCGGGTTCTCGGACCATAAATTTCCCTTCGAGATCGAATCTCTGTCGTCTTGTCTGGCGTCGAATCGATGCTCTCTCTCGAATGAATGGAAACTAGTTGCGGTAAGCATTCTTGTCGCCGCTATGTTTTGTTCCGCGATATTGCCAATAATCGGTTTTATCCGCTGGGAACTTTCCTCCTTCTGAGGTCGTTTCAAAAGGATATCCATGAGATATATCGAGGAAACTCGTAAAAATGTTCCGAGTTTCCTGTAACGAATGGCTGTTCGGAAAACTGTGTTAGTTATAGTTAACTTGTGAATGTAGCGGTTAGATTAGACAACTTGCGATCAGTCCTCCCTTAGTAATCTACTTAGAAAACAAGGAAAGACTTAGATGTATTTGGAATGTTTCACAGACAGTGCCTGCTGCAGGCGGACTTAGGGTCACTAGATCTATAGATATTAATGTAGAACATATGTGATGAGGACGAAGGACGAAAGTGGGAAAATTTTATTGAGAAAGTAGTAGTAGTAGTATTGTTGAAAGTGCTTCGACAGCTTAGGTCATTTCGCACGTAGGCCCCCACCGTTGTTGAGAAAGGTACATTATATATCACGCAGGGGTGTATCAGGATTTGCCAACGGGAGGGGGGTTTAGAGCCATGGAGTAAACATTGCATATCCATGGGCAGGAATACATCCATCAAAATTTTAATGAAACTATGAACTGATTGAATATGTTTACCCTGGAAATCTCCAGCAGTGTTTGTAGGGAATAATGACGACATTCTTTCGTATGCGTTCGTTTATTTTTGGTACTGTTATAATGGGTGAGGGTTTGAACCCCCAAAACCACCTCCGATATACTTCGACTTTGTAATTTCGGAAAATGCAGTTCAATATTATGGATTTGATCATTTGCTTTGCAGAAGTGAGGTCTTTAACTTCATAAATGTCGCATGCTTTGCTCGACTTCAGCCTCTAAGATTTTTGAGATATAAAATGAAATTTCCCAAACCAAAAGAGGTTATCGAAAAACACTTTTGAAAAATCATTCGGAAAAATGTGCATTTAGTGACGTGGTAAAATATCGATTGGACGAACAGAAACTTGTATGAAAAATCCTTGGGGGAATAGCGTTGGCCGTAATGCCTCTGGATAAGAAGTCTTCAGGGCGAACCGTCTTTGAAAGGAAAGCCCTGAAACCCACCACTTTCATGGGTATTTCATGACAACCATCTTTCGAAAAGTTCGTTTCAAATCGCGATTATTTTCGCTGCATCCGTCCCCCACCGAAATCCATTAGTTCTTCCTCTATGGGCTGTGAATTTCCTCGGAGCGACTCGATTAATGGGTGCTTTGCCCCCGTTTCATTGGAACGAAAAAGGGAGTTGTGTGGAGGCGCGGGTGGGTGGCGGAATCTTCCGATTCGCTTATTATGGCCCCAACTCCGTGTCTCCGCCGCGCAGTGTTGGGTAATAGTACGAGTCGTGCTGCACGCTTTTCGTGAGAATTAGTGCTAAAAATGCATGGGAGAGAATGAATTGCGATGGCGTGCCCCGTGTACCCACGGCAGTTGGTGCACGTATGTGTCGCTATCTACCGGTGGATGTGGGAGTTTTTTTGTAGGAAGTTTCAGAACGTTTGATTCGCCTATCCATGTCTTTTCTACTTTCACATTACTGTTGGTAGGATTCAGACGGATAATTTAGAGAATAATCATTTCAGGGAACTGTCCGTTAGGAATTACAGAGATGACTCTGCTAACGAAGATAATTCCTTCTGGAAGCATATTCGTCGCCGAGACTTTCATTCGAAATGCTGCTTTCACAAAATGCCAAGAAATGAACACAAATAATTGATACCAAGGAAGAATGGACTTGGAAAAAGTCTGACGGGACCGGGAAACGAACCCGGGTCTCCCAATTGCCAGTCGGGTGCTCTGTCCGTTAAGCTATCCCAAGCCATTCGGGAGACTTTGTGCGCAAGGACTTTGCGATTTCGTCCACATGGTGGCATCGTTCGCAGTCACGGCTTCATAGAAGCACCGGCCACACGCAGTGATAGAAAGGAAACCCCCTTCAGGTTAAAAAAAAAAACACAGGAAAACTGGTAAGGGTGATTTTGCGCCAGATGGTGTGCACCCAGGAAAAATCCCAAGGAAGAATGGACTCGAAAAAAGTCTGATGGGACCGGGAAGTCCATCATTTTTCAAGTCCATTCTTCCTTGGGATTTTTCCTGGGTGCGCACCATCTTGCGCAAAGTCACCCTTACCCGTTTTCCTGTGTGTACAAATAATTGAGTTAGGAAGGAAATTAGAATGCGGCGGTTAGTGATTTAAATGTTTAAAAGGCTCCAAGGGGCCAGTTAATCCGTCTCCTTTCACTGTCAGACTTTTACTCAGTTAACAGGCACGAACCATCGGCGAAACGGCACTTTCAAACCTCTATAACAAAAAATTATGTAGGATTACTATAATATTTTATCTTAACATTAAGAATGGGTGGTAAACATTTTGTTATTGTCCTTTCCATTCTTTCGTGTATGCGCACATAGGCGAAAAGCCTCGAAAATATTCGTTCCCTTAATTCGCATTGGTTTGTCAAGCCCCTTAAATAACGAAATAAAATCTTCGTTAATCTCACTCGAAAGTCGAAGTTGGAACAATGCACGAATACATGAAATATGGTACGATTTTGTCGAGCTCATAATGGGCAATTACTTTACATACATTAATATATCTTATTCATTTTCCTTCCTGGTTCCTGGATAGCTAAGTTGGTAACGCTTCTGAATTTGGTGAAAGTGGCCCCGGGTTCGATTCCTGGTGAGGCTTAGTACGTCAATCCGGTGATTTTTGTTAGTAGTAAAACTCTTCCTTGAAAGCTTAGTCAGTTATCTCACCTAGAGGTATCTCTTTCCTGAGAGAATGAATTTGATTAACGTTCCTATTTCTAGAATTGTATGACGGATCTGATCTTGTGGCTAATATTATTGAAAGTAATTTTTTGTCTCATAATATTGCAATAAGCTACATTTTTCTCTCATTATATGGTCCTTTCAGTCAAGTCAATTCGAATTCAGATGATATCTTATGATAACAGATCCCAATAATTTGTTCTTGGGCTTCCGGATAGCCAATTTGGCTATGTAAGTATGTATATGAAAACCAGTGTACTAAAACATATTCAAGCGCACGTTATACTCAGGAGAACGTACCAGAATAAAGCTACAGATTTCAAAGTTTTTCTTCTCAGCTGACTTTTATTTACTTATGTTTTTATCGATGTTATGAAGAACCCTGCCATAAAATAAAAATACCCTTATCTATCCGTGAGATACGAAGTGTCGTTATCCTCAGCTCCGGAGGGTGTTTGTCGGAAATCCCATGGGTAAAGCCTTGAAGCGATCGCAAGTATTAGGTGGACACACTCATCTATTGATGTCGCTCGATTGAGAGGAGAAGATTATTACGCAGTCCCTGCAATCC
>KZ308312.1:2057961-2117961 GCA_000376725.2 Ladona fulva
ATTAATAATTTTCATTAAATAATAAGTTACATCACTAAATTCATTTATATATATAAATATTTTGCCAACTCTTGATGAATGCGATATTTATCATTTTTCTGATGATTGAAAATAGAAGAAAATCGACTTTTGGGGTTCCCGGATAGCTAATTGGATTTGGCGTTCGGCTTCGATGAAAGCAGTCCCGCTTTCGATTCCCGCTTGCTGTCCGTATGTGCTAAAAGAGCTCAGCTGTCAAAGCACTATATACTAAAAAACCTTCACTATCAAAACAATTATTATTGTTTAAGAATTCATACGACCAAACATCAACCAGAAAAATCCGATTAGCCGGGACTCGAACCCGGGGCCTTGGGGTTGAAACGCTAGCACGTTAACCACTGATAAGGCCAGTAATGAAAATTCTTATGTATGTAGTACAAGCCATCATTTCCTGACATCGATCTCATTACTTTTATGCAATATTTATAATATTTATTGCAATCGCATTTCTGATACTGATTGGAAAGGACGAAAAAATGTTCGTGCGATAATTTGTGATTATTTATCTCCATACCGCGAACAAATTGCGGTTTTATAAATATTGCAATTTTTATAAATATTTCAACATCGTATACATACATACATACATTGGTATACATTTTCGTACCTGTGAATTGAAGTAACATTATATATTTTTTTTAATAGTTGTAAGGAACGCTTTTGGTTCTTTCTTCCTTGTTGTTTCTTCATCTCTGGCGCAGATCATTCTTCAGTTATGCTGGGATTCGAGCCCTGAACCTATGCTGACTCTACCCACGAAATATCCACTGCATCGGATGAATATTGGTGTCCATAAAATTATGCACTCTGTTGGAAGATACCTCTACGTTCACTTCCTTATATTTCAAGGAATGGATGTCTATTTCCGCATGAAAAACGAACTTCGTTCGTCAGATGGTTATGATATAGTAGGGAGGAAATAGCAACCAAACTTTTGCTCGTTGTTCATATTTGCTTTTTGACGGGAGATGGAAATTGTTCCGAGAAAATAGTTGAAAACTTAGATGGCATTTCCTCGATAAATTTGGAAATAAAATGTTCCTGGAAGACGCCATTCATCCATCCTGCCACATGTGCTCATCAGATTTTAAGGCCCAGTATTATAATGTTTTGTTCGAGAGTCGAACCTTCAGTCTCTCTATACGAGTAAGTAATAAACATGCTAATCCATAGAGCCGCGCCCGGCCTATCTGCCACCCGGGTGCAAACATAATTTGCCGCCCCTTAAAATCAAATACCGAAACCACACATTTCCTGATTTGCAGGTAAAAATTATTTTGAAAGACTTTGAAAAACCAGTGTTTTATGACTTAATTTCCCAACTTACATTGGTCACAAAACATCAATAACAATTAATTATGCATATTCCGTAAGATGACGTAGTACGTAAATATTCAGCATACGAATTAGTAAATTGTTAATAGTTCATATCACTTTTGAGCAACATTGTCATCGTAATGCGCGTAACTTAAATGATATATTTGATGAAATCTATTTCTCGAAACTAAATTTGAAGATTTCCAGTAAAAATTGTATGGCAACATAAATGATGTCTATTAAATCCACTGCACAAATATTCCCTTCTCGTCTTCCCTAATTCTCTACTCTTAAATCTTTGCCATCTTTAATTTCACATCGTAATCTTTTCTAGATAAGTCGTGTGTATCACGCAGGAAACAACAAATAATGTTGTTGTAATAATAGCAAAGGTTGGCTACGCTTCTTTTGCCGTCCTTTAGATGCCGCTGCCGGGGTGCGATGCACCCCTTGCACCCATAGGACGGAGCAGCTCTGCTAATCCATCACACATACATAAGATACTAATGCTAACTAAAATCTTTCTTTTAGCTGTAAATAAAAAAAAACAATATAATAGTGGGAGTTAAATTGAGCTTAAGTAAAAGTCCATTTTAATCCCAAGTATCTAAATTAAAGAAATAGACGCTAGGGCTGATTGCTTCAAAGATTCAATTTTAACACGGAGTATACCCCTTGTCGTATCCCGAAAGATGGTTGGAATACCCAGATGTAGATGTAGATTTAACTATCGAAACGATGTGAGCTGCATCCGGGACGATGTCTGAGGAGCGATGCTTGGCGCGGAAACTGTTACCCCGCGTTTACATTTCATGAAATTGGGAGAGTGCATTCCCGCGAAATACCGCGGTCTTTGACGCCGCAGCGTTTATCATTCACCAGAGCACGCCTCCCATAAGAATTGTGCATAAATAATAGCCTTGCTCCGAGACATGCAACATCCACCCATCAGTATGTGATCCTCGAGAGGCATCTTAGCAGCAGTCCGCATCGCCGCGACGCCCGCCAATGAAAATCATCGCTGCGGGTTCATTGCGAACTCTCGCCGCAATCGTCGACATCCTGTAGCCTCTTCATCAAAGAAAGAGCGTCATGGAAAGCCCACGCACGCCAGCCGGACCACCCAGATCCGAATCATCGCAGAGGCTTAGGGGGACCGTGATTATTGATATACGGGAAGGATGTTGGCGTGTGCGTTCAAGTGTGTAACTTGCGGGCGTTTAATCCAGGATTCAGTCCACTTATTATTCAGAGGGAGGGAGTGGTTCGATTCAGGTCAATTTTGCGACGGATCGGGAGAATGTCGTCAATTTT
The DNA here is from genome assembly GCA_000376725.2 of Ladona fulva. NCBI lineage: Eukaryota > Metazoa > Arthropoda > Insecta > Odonata > Libellulidae > Ladona > Ladona fulva. The sequence goes on from KZ308312.1 coordinate 2,060,635, forward strand.
ATTTATTTATAAGGAAACCTTAAAATGCTCCTATTCCGTGCTTTCGGCCTTGTATGGATCCTTATGGTTGTGGCAGTATTGAATGGGTTTTTTTGGGAGATATTGACCCAATTTTGTTTTTGTTTTATCCTCAGATTCTCATACTATATTACTGTACTATATTATAGCTTACTATACTATGGCAAAAAGAATGTGATAAATTGCGATCATCGGAAATTATTTCATCTACAATTTCAAGAATTAAGAGGTGTGTGAAACCCGCAAAATGTTTGTCTGTGAAGTATTAAGCCCGGAGTTCGGTTAGAGCCTCATCCACTCTTGCATTAGCCAATAAGAGCTAGGAGAGGGTAATGAGGCTTACTGGACAAGATGAGGAGTGAGTTAGTTTGACATTTTTCCTAGGAGAGTGTAACGAGGCTTAGAGGGAGGGTGAGAGGTGAGGTAAGATGAGGAGTTAGGTAGTTTGACATTTTTTCCTACCCATCCAGAATGCTAAAATCAGAAAATTCCACATAAAGAAAGCACAATGACTCTACGAGTAACACTTTTTGTAGCATTTCATAAAGAGAAGACTTAATCAATACTATTACTTGGCACTACTCATTCCTCAGCAGCTTTCATATTCTAACAGCAACTCATGACCGAGACAAAAGTAAATAAAAGATACATTTTTCTTTAACCTGTACCAAAAGACAATCGAAAAATATTCTATTCATCAAGATATAATCGCAAGGCTCTGTGATATTTATGGCATGGAAAATGTGAAACATTAAAACGCCAGATATATACGCAGAAACGTTAAAAAAAGGGAAATGAAGAACAGAATAAAATTTAAGAAAACTTTGACATGATTTGCGCTTTCTATTTTTTGCGAAAGAAAATAATGGTGAAGTTTTCAAAGTTTGAATCGCTTTCACAGAAGCTCGTTAAGCAAAATTAATAAACATTGTATTGAAAACGGTCTTTTACGAGTACAGAATGATATTTAGATTAACAGCGTACGGTTAATGGGATGGAATGGGCCATTTGGCTGTAATCTTGCAGTCTGCTGTAATTTCATCATTTGCTGTAATCTTGTAGTCTCTTGGTTTATTTGGAGGAACCAATAGGTAATATCGTCACCTAAGTGATACATCAATTCAACTTTCTATTGTATGCAATGAAATGCATGAAAGGATAGGAGCGGAGGTATTCTTTAGTGTCACAATTCATAGTCTGAAAGACTATCGTAATCGTATTCGTACAATATAAATCGTATATTCGACTTTTCATGTAGAAAAATCGTGTTTTCTGAGGAAAAATACGAAGTTTCGCCGTCTTCCATGATGTCTTTCCACCAAGTCTCGCCTTCCACCATACATTTAAATTCATAGTACGTTAACTACCTTGTACTTGTTGAAGATACGTTGAATGTTCTCGATTTTATGCTCTATCAATGATTTTCCTTGAATATTAAATAAAGTATAATTCCTGGCCAATGCCATTAAAGCAAATTTATAACAAAAGACGAAAATATGAGTTGTTTTAGCTGCTTACTGAGCTTTAGAGGAAATCTTAAATCCCAGGATTGCATTGGTGTCTGTATTATTATGCGAACGAGGGAGAAAAATGCTAATTTCATCGCGGTCAAGCGAGGTTCAAGGGCTAATTTGAATATTGTGCCCAAGAAGCGTCAGTTTTTTGTTATATTCCAATAGAAAACGTTAGTTAGTGGATAGGTATTTAATTGTGCTATTTAGCGTTCTAATTCCACTAAATAGGGTATTTTTGAATGAATGCCAATTAATTACCCGAGAAAAGTCTGTTGCATCTTTATACCATTACACTGTCATCGAATACAAACTAAGTTATTTTCACTTCCACTTTAAAGCTCAGCAGATTCTCGCCTGATGGAGATGGGTCGGCTCCTAATTTGACTCACGAACCCTCCCGCACACTCGGTGACGGTGAAGCGTAGGGAACCTTCTTCGTTTTTTTTTGAGGATTTTGGGGCAAAATAGGCACTGCGGCGCCAGACGGCGGACTATAAAATGACGCCCTCTCAAGTCTCATCTCCAAAGCGCTGGATAGAAGGCGGATTATTTTTTGCCGAGGATGACTTCCATCGCCCGAAGCTGGGTCGAGTGCCTGCAGCAGAAATCGAAGAAGGCTTTGTTCTAGACGGCGTTCTCGTCCAAAATTTTCGGCGGGGCCTTGCGAATCACTTCCTTTTTAGTTCAAGAAAGCTTTTGGGATCCGCCCGTTCATTTTGGAATGTTTTAACCGGACCTTTGGTCCTTGCAGCTGGTTTCGGAAGGACGGTCTCGCTGTGACGTGAATTTTTATTTCTGACCTGGTCAGAATTGATTGTTGATCGATATTGAATTTTTTGGTTTTATACATACATACATACATGGGACTTTATTTGGCGAAATTGAGACTATAAAGTTCCATCTTCCATTTAACCAGCGAGAAAATAATACAGAAATATGCAACCTTAATAAATAAAAATAAAGACATTGAAAATAAAATAATGTGAATACAAATGTTAAAATACAAATATTAAAATAAAATGTTAAATACAAATTTTAAAGATACAAATAATAAATATACAATTATTAAAAGCATTGGTATTAATATTACTAATTTTAAAAATACAAATGTGAAATACAGATATTAAAAATAAAAATAAATTTTAAAATGCACATAGTTTAAAGTATGAAACATACAATTGTTGAAGAGGGAAAATAAAATAAATACATAATTATAATGAATTCGGAAAAAAATCAATACATACAGAAAATAATGAAAGTGCTGAAAACAAGGACGTCAAAAAATCGTTTTATCGACTTTTTCCTGTACATCGTGAAGATTGGCTATCTGAATTTATAGTAAAGGATGTATAGTCTACAGTCAATTTTGACCTTATGATTGCAGGGATATACTATTAATGAGTTGTAAAATTACATAGTATGAATCATGAAATTGAAATGAATTCGTTTCATTGAATGAAATTGTTTTAATCACGTTGATTCGAGATTGAAGGCTGTCTACGGAATTCTTCTCGGAAGCCAGTTTGAATCTCAAATACGATACCATTACTTACCATATGTCATGGAGATTTACGAAGTAAGATGAGGGTTGAGTTAGTTTTCCTCGCTGTGCCTGAATTAGAATCATTCTAAAACTGCTACGAGAGTGCAGCACAACGGTCCGTTGAATAATTCTTTTCATAACATTGAATTACGGAGTGATCCAGATGAATGCCATAATTTTAGTATCACTCATACATCAGTAGATTTCGGATTCTCGCGGCCATGAACAAGTCTGAGAAAAGGAGTAAATGAAAGGTCGAATTTAGCAGTAATAGAATATTTAAAAGTTCCGGGGCAGCTGAGGTTATCTCGCACATGTGAGCCCTATCGTACATCAAACCCGGACCGCTTTCACCAAAGGCGATCCTGCTACCCATTTGGCTATCCGGAGCCCCAAAGGTAGATTTTCATCTATCCTCAATCATCGGAAAATTAAATATATCCCATTCATCAAGATATGGCAACATTTTCTACATGAATGAATTGAGTGATAAAACTTATTATTTTATCGATCAATTTCTTTATATTTAACGAATTGGGTGAATTTGTATTTATATAAAACCAAGATTGATATATATATTCTTTTAGCATAATTTGTTATCCTTTTGAGACGTAATTTTTTATTCTTAGATAATCTTGTAACATAATTTGCAATGTTCCAAAAATGTAAAATAAGATATTTACAGGTATCATTCATCATTACGGAAGCCCGTAATGAAGAATTCTTTATCACATAATCATGCTACGTATAACCCTTATGAAACTAGATCTGGGTTGCTCGATCCACGATTTGCTTAAGACCGTATTGGAAGCGCTTCGCTGGAATGCCTTCCTGCAGCTACCTCGTAAAGTGAGCTTGGATAATCTGCATATAGTCGAATTGCTGTCCATTATGCTTCTGTTTCAGCTTGAATAGCGTAACGTAATCTGACTGTCCCTATTCTATTCTGAACACAGATGGTTGCACAGTTGCGTCTTCTTTGCCAATAAATGGAAATAGTAGCTTCGTTGTCTGACAGAGATTTTCTTTCAACCGGTACTCCATTAGTAGTAAATTGGTTTTGTATCAAAGTATGACGCAGACATCTTATTTACATGCAGAGGATTGAGGCATGTATTCTGATACGACGAGGAATAGCACAACCAACTATTCATTCCATTAAACATTTTACAATACGCAATGAATTATTCTAATCCGAACAAATATGCGTATTATAAATCTGTAACATCTGGGTCTTATACGTTATTTTCTCAATATTTTTCATTTAATGGAAGCTCTTGAGCAGATGAGACAAATGGTTTTGAAACATTGTAGGTTATTCTCAGGTATGATTTTATGAATGAAGCAATTTAATGTTTGAAAATCCACAGCTGTTCACAATTTTATTTTTCAATTCTCGGTTTTTCGGTTATTTCAATTCTCCTCCAGAGCAGTGTTTTCCAACCTTAGGATGCGGTCTACCTATTTCGGGCCACATATTTGCGAATTCTTTCCTGGAAATTTAGTGCAATTTCTTATCATAATTAATGAAGTAGATGAGAGCGAATTTAGATTAGAATCTGCAATAAATACGAAAGATGTAAAGTACACTTTTCATAAAAAAAATAAAACTATTTTCCATGAATTTATCATCATAAAAAGCACAGCAAAGTACAGTGTCAGCATACCGCGAAGTCTTTAAATGAACTAATGTACTCGCATGTAAGCAAAATCTTCTCTTAAGCACTCCTGCGCTTTGGAAGTATTATATTTTCACACAAAAAATTCTAAATTAATCATTGTTTGCAATTTTAGTGGCATTTTTCACCACCTCGGATTTAACAAATATTTTCTTTCGTTAATATACAACAGAAGATGGATTCTTATCCTCTTTTTATGAACAATATTTTCGCCTAATTCTGAACAATTTATCGGCAAGAATTCAGCGTAACATTCGTAATTTTTCCTTCGCAAGAAGACGTCATTAGTGTGTCAATTCACACTATTACATTCTGGGAAAGCGATTCATCCGTGAGATAAAGGTTTGCAGGAAAGAGTCTGCCATGTAACGGATCGTTATGATTGAAAGGTGTTGATATCCCGAATATCTCCGCTGTGCCTTGAAAAATGGGCTTCGCATTCAGAGTTAAAACGGCGTTCTAATCTGATGAAAGAAATTTTTTTATTACCATTGGGAGGTAAATCTACTGAGTTCAGCAACAGGTTGATTTGCCTCCACGTTATCACGTTCCTTCTAACGTTGCCAAGAAGGGAAGGATATTTTTTAAAGCTCGCGACCGAAAATCTTTCAATTTCCTATTTTGGTTTCGTTCGATGAATAGTTTTTGCGAATTTATACTCGGCTTAATTTGATGAGTGAATGTAATCGATCATCTACAGCCATACTTGTTGGAAAAGTTTTATCATTTTACTATGAAGATCTATCAAACATCAATTAACTTCTTAGAAACTGCCATTGAAGAATTTAACATCAAGTAATATTTTCTGAAAATTAATTTTCTATAATGATGAATTGTTGAAATAAAACCAAGGTTTTTTAACAACAAAAATGGGCTTGAAGATGGCTATTAGTAGCCGAAACTAGTCGCCAACGATTCATATATTTTGGATTAGTAAAAGTTTTCTTTGTTGTTGTTGAAAAAACTTGGTTTTATTTCAACAATTCATCATGATGTCAAGATTCCACAAAGTAGCGGCCTCCTCAGTGAAGTTAATTTTCTAGAATTCTATGAAGGCGTAGTCATTCTTTATTTTTCTTTTGAATAAAATGAGTGAATGTAATTGAAATTGGAGTGATCATTCCGATAATTTGCAAGATATTTTATCAATGGCGTAATTACCTTTGTTTGTGCCGTATATTAAACAGGAATTGTTTTCAATCATTTCATAAGTTGTGCAATGTATTAAAATTTAATTCCTCCATACCTTAATTGTTTTTCCATAACTCAATCTTCATTAGTCTTCTTTCGCATCTTTCATTAACATTTGCATACGTTTTTGACATTATGTATTAAGTATTGTTTTAAATCTAGTAATATTGTGATATGTGATTCTCTTCATACTTAAATATTGAATCCATTTACCGATCCTCATCAGTCTTCCTACATTCATATTCAGTTCTACATATCTTTAAAATTTATCACCCTTTTCTAATAAAAAGTTTATACTTAGACGTATGTTTTCAAAGCTATTAACCTGAGGTATTCAGTAACTGTAAATAACACGTAGCTCAATCTCTAGTGTCAAACTACAATTATATTACATGCACAGTTATTACTGTAATTGTAGTTTGACATTAGAAGTTAAGCTACGTGTTTCCTTTTACACGACGCTAATCTGTCTTTTTACGTTATCCCGAAGAAAAATGGTAGTATCTGAAATATTCAATATTATTCTGATCTTTTATCTGAATGACATAAATCCTGGAAATATTATCGCTCGATTATTTGGTTAATTCTTTTCTTACGCAACGGTCTAGATTCTTTAGGAAGCAATATCTGTTATATTCTTCCGTACTAAGGTAAAATATTGAAATCCCAATCTTATGGAAATTTCTAAACGAAGGTGCCAGCAATGATATGTTATCTCTCTAAACATTTGCATAGTATTCGAAGCGGGCAAAGTCCAAGAAGTAAGAAGAATTTTATGGACTCTCTAGGAATAAATCCACGGCGCGACAGCTCACGCAGGGCCACGGCCGAGTTAAGCGTTATTCGTAGCGGTTGACAAGTGGTCATCGCAGATATTTCCGTTTTCCCTATGAATTGGCTTCCTAATAAATCAACCACCTTATCTTCCCTCCACTTAAAATCAGGGCTTCATCTCCAGGTTCCATCGGGAATCGAACCCAATAACAATTTCACCGAAGAATGACGTGGCTATTTGGGATCCAGAGGCTTCAGCAAGCTTCTGCAAGCTTATGGCGATGTCATGAATGACAAATCAGAACCCGTTTTATGTTTATGAATTTGGTTACTGAATTATTTGGTATGTAAGTAACCATATACTGGATGTACACAAATGGTTACTGTGTATTAAATTTGTGTTTATTCTCTGTTATATACTATACGGAAATAAATTATCATTAAGAAGGAGGAAATAATTCAGATATTTTAAGTACACCTGCCAAAATTTTCCTCCCAGAACGGAGATTGTTGGGTAGTAAAGGGAGTCAGTTGCACCTAATATGGTATGCTACTAACTGAATCTGTACCGTGTCTCAGGGGGATCCCAACTTGTTTGTTTGTCAGTTGTGTCACGGAAACTCTGTGAGCGACTCTTCTCAGTCGTGCTTCAACTCTGAATTTATATATCCCAGAGAATAAACTCGTGCTTAATTTTCCGCCAATTATTATTGTATTAAGAGAGCCCTATTTGAGAGATATTTTGCACCTTAACTCTCTTCTGATTGGTTGGTCTTATCAGGTTTTTTCATTTAAAAACAAAACACCGTCGGAATGATCTTTAGCTCCCTCCCAGTTTTACTTTAGTTCTCGAGCACGAGTTAATTACCTCCGCACAACTTTCCGACATTGCCTCAGCCGCAGTAATTGATAGATTAATGCCGGCGCGTGTATTCCTTCATTGTTTTCCAGACCTACATAGGGGGGGGTGAGTAACGGCTCCCAAACTTGTAAAGACTCACTTTCTCTCCCACCGACAAGGTTAAAAATGCATTTAGACGCAAAGCCTTCCAGTTTCGCTCATGAAGTACATTCCACCTCCCGCTCCGGTTGCGGGAAAATGATCTCAGCCCATTTTGAGCCAGTATCACGGAGGCACGTGTTGCGTTACCCACCCGCTCCCTAGAAGCCCTAAGGATAGGAGTCACGGACAATTTATTTCAAACGGAGTGCGCGTGCCACGAATCTCGGAGTCGTTGCCTAGTTCATGAGCCACGTCCGCGCTGTCATCTCAGGTGATCAACTGCCTCGGAGAGTGTATTTGCCAATGTCTATCCCCTTCGATGTTTATCTCCGCGACGGGAGTGGATGCAGCCTTCAAAGAATGCAATAAAACCATTGTCCCGTGGCGGATAGCGTGAGAATGGCATAATCGTAAAACGGCCCGAGTTATTTTGGGCGATGGGTTTCAACGCTTTCGGTGTGATTAGGAATTGTGGTCGATAATGGAGTTTTTGAAGAAGATGCGTTGCGATTTAAGTCGATTGGGTTGGAGAGAAAGTTTTAATGACGTTGATTAAAATTACACTAATTTATATCGTCAATGTACGTGTTTACAGATAAAATCGGCAATGAATTGGCGGAATGTCAAGTGTAACAGGTAGAGTATTATTAAAATATAGTTAAAAGCATAATATTAATCGATATCTTTCCTGACAAACCTCGTAGAACGCCATAATAAAGTTGGGGTGGTAATCAAGTACATCATCTAACTTTAATTTTAACTATCAAAGTATTTATGTCTAGTATAGAAGAATCTGAAAAACAAATGGGGAAGCTGTGTAAACCGTAATACATTGTATGTATGAATGTCTTTGGATGAAACAATTTTTTGAGATACTCTCCATTGTAATCAGGTTATTTTCATATTTCAGGGCAAAATCTTTAAAGATTATCCGCTCAACATCTTCGACGCTATTTTTAATACTTGAGATCGCGTTCGTTAACGAGTTTTTATTTCTAAGAAATGGATATTCCGCAGGCATGCAGATTTCTATTCGTTAACGAAACTCATGCTGCAACCTTAAGTTTAATCCCCTGATTGTTCTGAAATCCTTATTATGGGGAAAAAAACTTCAATTGAGTAGAAAAACTATGTTCATCTAATTTAGGATAAATCTTTAATTTCTATTATAGGAAAGTTTTGGTATTCTTCGCAAAAATCAACCAACCAACATATGCGGAGAAACGGAAGTCGAAACATTCGTTGTATGCATCATGACTTGACAGATCAAACTATGGTTTAAGGATGTACTTTTTTAAAGTGAAACAATGCGCAAATGTCGAGGGTAATGAATAGAACTTCTTCGAGTACAATTAGTCGTAGAATCTATTTAATGATCCACATCACAGGCAACTTAAATTGGGAGCCCAACGTCCAGGTAAAAAGTGCATGAAGATTCAACGAAAATTATCACGTTTTGTGATTGCAGAGCTAAAGAGGAGCCCCATTTTACGTTCATTGATAGAGATCTGAAGCTCGCGTCTATTTTATGAGACCAAATTGATGAGGACGATTCGAATACACCTTGGTTAGATCCTCCTCCCTACTGGAAGACTTTTCGCTCAGGCTGACGTCATTTGCGAAGGTGGTAGAATATCACGGTGAGGACTCGTTAATAAGATCGGTACTGTAGGTAAGATTGAGATCTCTCGGGAATTGCAAGAGCGCGAATTTTCACTGCAGATGGACTCTTTGATCATTGGTGGCTTCCGTTACATTGCCTTCGCTTAACCAGAGCTTAAAGTCAAGAGATTTGCGAAGTCTGAGTTAATGACTCCGTTCCGCGATCAACGCTGAATGATAATACCTTGACTGCTTTGACATCGCAGTTTCTGCCGTGAACATCCTCTTAAATCGCATGTGCGACTGAGAGGGCAATTATGTTGATGTTTATTTGCGACAGCTTTGAACAAAGATCCGTCCAAACGTTTGTTGGCAACACCGTTATATTGCCACAGTCACGACACCAACTTTTCTTCGAAATAACCAATCCTAGCCTGACGTGGCTATTTTGATAAATACACCATTTTCCAGAACTAACAAGAATAAATAAACTTTTTTTGCATTCCGTTTTCAGAATCCGCATATTTATAAATATACTGGGTTAAAATGATTTTATATTTTCGACGCACTTCATCGCCTTTTTTCTTTACTTAAGTTCACAGTTTAGTCCAACTCCCAATTTGTTGTTTTAAATGCGCTGATTCTCAGCATCGATCTCGAAATTCTTAATAAATTGAAGAAAAGGGAACGCATCAAATAATTGAAGTTAATTAAAGTATTATGTTGGAATACTGCTCATCGTATTTTTTCCAATGGTTTCCTTCAACAGCCAGGAAATGCAGCTGGACATACCGAGTCGTCTTTGATTATTTCTGAAAAGCCGAGTCTTTCTGTCAAACCGGAACGAGATACGAGACCGGAACCATTCGTTTAAACCGGAACAATCCCGGTCAAAACGAAACATGTCGGAGGCACATACGTGCATACCTTAAATGTGGTCTAATTACTGGAAAGTAGTTACTTTTACCTTACTCCTATCGGTTACTCTTCATACAAATCCGGATGAGAGGGGCAGAATATATACCACTTTTAGGCCGGAAGAATCTGTCCGCTGAATTATCTGTCCCTGGGAAAATGGCAAAAATTACTCGTTGAGTGAATCAAATCCGAAAATCAAACAAATATAAACCTTAGACTTTTTACTTTTTTTCGGTAAACCATAGTCGATTTTCGGTGCACATACACTTTTAAGGAGAAGGCGGCTGCGGCCATTCTCATATGGAATCTATAAGGAAAATAAACACGGCTATGGTAAGACAGAGTTCGAGAAAAGCTCCTAAAAACCGTTGTTAGCGAGCAAAGTTAACGTTGAAAATCCAACCAGCAGGGGTTAGAGTTCTCAGTGATCGCTCTTCGCAAGTATTTTGCATTACACAAGGAAAAGGGTTTAGGTGACTTGGCACGATAAGGCGTGCACCTAGGAAAATCACTAAGGAGAAACGGACATGAAAAAAACGGGCCTGACGGGACCGCGACTCGAACCCGGGTGTCCCAGTTGCCAGTCGATTGCTCTATCCATTGATCTATCCCACCAGAATTCACACGCCCTTGCCTACAAAGTCTCAGAAACGGCGCTCCGTTTCTTTTTCAGAACATTTCTTCTCGCCGCTGCGGCGTGAAGAAATGTTCTGGTTGGATATCTCAATGGATAGAGCAACCAACCGGCAATTGGGAGACGCGTGTTCCAGTCCCGGTCCCGTCAGACTTCTTTTTGTCCGTTTCTCACTGGGAATATTTTGTTTTATATTTATTTGCTGCATTCATATGTACTTGTGATACATATATAATTATATTTGCTGTTTACTATACTTGTAAAGCGCGACCACTGAGAACCCTAACCCCCTCTGGTTTGATTTTTTCAAAGGTTGGTTTACTAGCAAACAACGGCTTTTTGGAGAATTTCTCGAACTCTTATTCTCACATGGAGCCGTCAGTCCTTCGAGGGTTAAATATGGCAGATGTGAGACGAGATCAGTCCCAACTTTTGTTAACCACCATATCATTATCATATCGACTTCAAAATCATCGATACCGACCTCACCTCCTTTCAATACCAGATCTATCCCCCAGATGACTCTCGACAGAGTGCGATAAGCCCGCATTTTTTCCCTTTGATATCCCCGCTCAAGCGCCGATTCCATTATTCAACGCCAATCACGCACGAATTGCATTCTTCTCCCATCTGCCTCGCATATTCCCCGCGCGACATTTTCCTCCATCCAGCTCGACTTCATCCACCGCTCCCCACGTAAATTTTATTAGCGGCCATCAATCCATCGCTTCGAAGATATTGCCTCGCCAGACCGATATTCCTTTCATCTTGTTTTTCATTTACATTATTTACGCCCCCCACTCTTCTTCTTCATCCTCCTCCTTGCCATTTCAATTGACCTGGTTTCTCCGCCGCTCGCTCGCCTCTCGTTCAACTCATTTATTAACGTGGTCGCTCTCAAATTCAACGATAGACGGAAAAAAACGATTAATTCTCCGCAGTGGTCGAGATGTTTGTATTTTTGAGGCTGGACTCTTCGGAAGCGTTGCAAAGGGACTTTCGTCCGCGATATTATCTCGCGATGTTTTATTCTCGGCTCGTTTCCACGCTCCCGATTCCGGAGGTTTTTAGCCATCTTCCGCTGACGTAAAAACGCCGATTTTATCCGGCGTTTCCTTGGTATCAAACGGTGGTTCCCAAGAGATAAGCAATAGGTTTCTGAATTCCCTCTTGAGTCGAATTTACGATGTCTCCCGAAATACAAACGGGTCTCCCTAATTCAATCGGATCCTTATCGCCCTTCCTATTACCGTAAATTTCGGCAAATGGATAGGTTTAAGCACATTCCTGGAGGTTTTTATGTGTTTTGTTTATTGCTATATTTTTACATACCGGGTAATTAAACACTTAACCACCGAATTTATTAACTACTTAATAGGATTGCGATTAGTAAATTTATTTCTTCGCAAAAATAAGATGTATTGATCGTAATGACTATAAGCAAACCTTCGCTAAATTATACGCAACATTTCGGTGAAGTCGTAGTGAGGCCAGGATATCACATTCTCGCAAGTTTCAAATCAGTGTATCATGATATTATTTGCAGTAGGTACATTTTAATACGTAGTTTATCAAAGTCAGTGGTAACTAATGATCCTTAACTGTGTCAAGAGGACCTTTCTGACAGTCTGCTATTATAATTTGTTTAATGTTATTGATAATTTATTGCTCGTCTTGCAAAACACTTGCAAACCAATTTACTCGAAAACCGAGGTTTGACTGAAATCCCAATATTGGTGGTATTCCTTTTTAAATCCCAATATTGATTGGAATTTAGAATCCGGTATATTTGAAGGTTTTAGTAATTATTTACATTGTCAAATGGTTACGATCAAAGTATTGCATTGTCTAATTGTTTGTCTATGCTTAGTACATCTTATGTACATCCATAATTATTTCCTCTAAATGTTTGCCAATCTTTGATTTCAAATCATAATCCTTACTAGAAAAGTTGTCTATATCACACAAAAACAACAAATTGTGTTGTTGTAATAATAATAATGGTTGGCTACGGTTCTGTGGCCCCCCCCCTAAAGATGCCGGGTACGATGCACCCGTTGCACCCACAGGACGGCGCGGTTCTGGTTATATCTAAGCTATCATCAGTGATATCACCTTTTATAGTTGAGATCAGGAATGGAAGAAAATGTTTTGTGCATAAAAATTCTTAGATGCTTAGGAAACGAAGTCCGAGAAGAAAACACCTGCGTAAAATCCGAAAAACGTGCGTCAACCGAAAGATACGGAAAGATATCAAGGAAAATTCAGCAAAATCCAGTGAGTTCACAAATCTGAAACGGTAACCAAAGTCTGTAATACATCGGTTATTGAAACGTCATTTAGTAAACGAGGAAATATGTCTGATGACAATCTCTTAAAGATTGTGAAATATCAACACTTATTAAATAAAATACTGCTGGTATATTTATAGTTAATGTTTTACGTTATTTAATCTTGAAATGATCAACTTAACTAAAGAACAGAACCGTTGATTTCCAGCCTCATATTCGCTGTTGCATTAAATAATTGTCAGTATTTACACTCTTCTCAATCTGTGGACTTTATCTTTCCCTTCTAATCGAAACAAGATGGTGATTATCAAGTCTTCTGACGTGCCTCTCGCTGGTTGAAAGCAAAAACAATGTTTCTTTCACTGTTTGCGCGTGGTCTCATGCCAACAACTCGGTTACGCGGCTCAACTCAGGTTTGTTTGCTCAACGGAGTACATTTCCTTGATTTTCCTCCAGATACTCAATCTACAATCAATTTAATTGAAACCTGGATAGTGTTTCATGCACCGCTTTGCCTTGTGTAAGTAAGACAAGCGTTGATTCTGACAACCTGAACGATTAAAGTCTACCATAATCTCTTTAGAGAGAACTTTTTCGTTGCAAAGCATCGGGATTGTTACCGTTGATATCGTGTGATTTAACTCGTAAATAATATCAGGATATGAATATAGGATTTAGGTTGCTAATGAGAAATGCTCCATGCATGAATCGAACCTATTGACGGAAAACTTCAACTCTGTATAACTGTTACAGCGTGGGTTTAGTGGCAACGGTTTGTATGCCGAACTTTATTTCTTTAATGTTTACCCTAGTTCTCGTTGAAGTTCTTATGTTTGTATAGCCATACATTTTTATAAGTACTTAGGTTAGTATAAAAATATATTACATTAAGTGAGATTTATCTTTGTTATATGATGTAGTATAGCTTTAATTTGCATAGTTATCGCAGACTTAATATGAAGTTGAGTGGAGGATACTTCTAGATTAAGTTGAGAATACTTCATTCCAAGGAATGTTTCCTTGACCTAGATCTTTACTTTACTTTAGCTACTTTATCGGTAAACATTTTACCGTCATAATCTTTCTTAAGTTTCTTTTCATACTCGATACCTTGTTTGAAGTTTAATCTTTATCTAAGTAGGACTATAGTTATATCCATATGCTTTGGATTACAACAAGTAAACACTCACGTATTGTAATATTGAAATTAATAATGTTCTTCGGCAAGAAATGGTTGACAACCATAGCAATATTTAACATTGAGGAGATACATCGACATGATCTTATTCTTTTCTTGAGAAATTTAACATGAACTGCATTCTAAGTATTGAACGTTATTGTAACATTATTTGTCGGAGTTATTATGAATTCGTGCATAATAATACAAATATCTTACTGCTTTTTTGCTCACGATCACCTTCAACTGTTTTTTTGTAATCTCCAACGTCTTAAGTGAGATACATTTAACCCATTAATAATAGAGAAAAAAAAAGATTGAAAAATAAATCAAAATCCATTACAATTAAAATATTAAAGAGTTAATTACATATTGCATTTAAACCATCTTACATTTACCCTTTAATATTAGGGGAAAAAGATTAAATAGGAAATTAAAAATAAATTATAACTGAAGTATTAATGAGTTAATTTATTTTAAGTTTCAAGAATTAATACTAAATTTTATAAGAATTCCACATGATTTTAAATTTAACCGACCTAGGCGTCGTTGCTGAATGATGTAACCAGGTAAATAAAAGATGATTTTGTGGCAGTTGACCAATTTATTCTAAGTTCGTGAAATGGCATGAATTCAAATGACCCAAAATGATAGCTCAAGTTCCAAGAATCGACGTCAATTTGACGGAGCATAATTCATCGAGCCCCGAATACGCGATTGTTCTGTCGTCTAATGCAGTAATTAAATCCGAATGACAACTCTTACATGAATGATATATGGCGGCGAAAAGATGGCAATCTGCCGCATGGAGAGATTATTTCAAGCCCTTAAACACTCAATTTACAGCTCCGTTGGGCGTAGAGGCATTCGATTTACGCCGTTTTTTCCTTATTTTTCTTTAATGTCCTTAACGACAGTATCAGTAGAGTACCGGCTTTGCGGGCATGTCTCCGCGATAGGGATTTTACGATGAGTTCCTTTTATTTATGACTCCTTGAAACTATTACCGTCCGCCGTTGATTAATAGCGTTCACTGATTGACACTGTTTTCCCAGACTCGCTTACACAATCGCCGTCCTTTATTCTCCTTATCCCAGTCTCTTGTGCATTCTGATCTCCTCCCACGCAACGTTTTACTTATTTTTTTACTAATTGGAGCCGATTGATCTACGTTTTTTTCTCTGCTTTCGTCACCGCTGAGTGTTTTCCAGTTTCTTCTATCTCGTTTCCTGCCCGGAGCGATTTAATTCCCATTAATAACTCGCGCGTTCTTTCTAGTTTGTTCACCATCGATATCTTGTGTAACTCTTTAGTTAAACTTTAGGGTTTGCTGTTTGGGCGAGCAGGGCTTCTGCAACTCTCCCCGCACCCGGAGGGCCCCCTCATATTTTACTGCCTCAATATTGAGAGTAAATTTTATATAAAATGCAACCACAGCGTCACTTTCTCCATAATTCTGTATATCCTTTTCGTTATCATTCGGAGTAAAAGCAATTTTGGTTTTGTCGTATTTTCATTTACTTATTAGATTTGAAAGAATAAAGTTAAACTAATCGCCTATGAGTAAAATATTTGTCCACACTCTCTTCTTGTCAACTTGTTATATCCTCTTCTCATAACCCAAACCTCACACCAAAGGCGTCTATGCTTATCAGTATGTAATTATCTGGTGTAGTTTCAGTGATTAAGTTTTCTGCTAACCCATAGTTTTATGAAAAACTTTCCCAATCATACTTTAAGAATTAAGAAGGTTCCTGTCAATTCCTTAAAAATGCTCCTGTGACCTCGTTCAGAGAAGCTTCCCCTGAAATACCCTCGATGGATCTTTGGTATTATGAAAGTATTCCAGGAAGATTTCGATAGTTGCGTGAAAGGGACCACGAAATTTTTATGAAATATATTATTCCGTTGTTTTTTAACAACGGAATAACTTTATTTTTTCTTCCACATCACAATTGGGTTCCCTACGCCTGGCGCGTTCTCTGCCGGCGTTCTTGCTCTGAAGGTGCCCCCTTTGGAGGCGAAATATGCATATCAGCAGTGTTTTACTTTTGATGGTTTTGGGATGTTATTTTATTCTAATACTTTAACCATCAGCAGCCAAATTACTCATTGGACTACTAAAAAAGCAATAGATGAGCCTTTGGTGCTTTGCATCCGGGATAGGTGAATGTTTCCCAGCCTCCATGTTGAGAAGTACCAAATAAAAATAATGCGACTTTATTAGGGCGAGATTCAGACCATCAAGTCTCTTCTTACATCTAACCCTTCATCTTATGAAATTTAAAATAGCTTTAAAAGATACAATTAATTGCCTTTTATATAATTATTCGATATAGTAATTGTTAATTATTCCGATTTACTTTACAGTAATTTTCCCTCTGTTCTCTCTCCTGTCCCCATTATTCATCTGTTTAATCCTATCCCCTCTGTAGTCGGAGAGTTTCATAAATTACTCTTTTCGCTGGAAGAGGCGTCAGAGCGGTGGCGTCGCGAAGGCTTCTTGCGGCTCCCATGATTTTTTTCTCCACGGAAAGCGTCGTCGTAATCCGAGTTTAGCGCGGCGCCAGTCGTTTTTCCTTTCCCTGTTTTCCATCCCGATCTCTCTCTCTCTCCTCCCCGCGGCGTCGCGTGCGTTCAGCCGCGACGAGTACACGGTGCCGTCGGCGACTTCAGAGCGTTCCAACGATCAACTCCGCGATCGCTCCTTCCTAGAAATCTTTCTGGTATTTGCTCTGTGGGGGTCCCTATTACGCTCTCCCCGTCTCCCTTGAGTAACGAAACCCAAAGGGAATGGTTGGAATACGTCATTATCCCCGGTAGGTAATTAACGTGATGAATACGATCCGAGTTTTCTTTGTTCTCCTTCACGTGTCTCGTTAGTAGAACCTGCCCCGATGTGATCGTTTAGGTGAACCTAAACTCGATTTCCGGGTTTTATTTGTGTTGCGAATCGTTTGCCGATCTATGGGCGTGTTTTCGGAATGCTCGTAATTTATATTAATTGCGGTGAGGGAGTTGAATATGGTTTCTCCTTCGCGTTTGGTTTAGGTTATTCGGAAATACTTCGTTGTGATAAAGTTATGGATGTCGAGAAGTGTGTCTGGTCGAACGGATTTGTGAAAATTTAATATTTCCTCCGGTCCGTCGAAGTAAAATAGCGGTAATTCCTTATCCTTTTTTTCTATAAAACCTTCACGCAAAAAATGTATTAATTAATGATATTCACGATATATTCACAATGATGTATGAAAAACTATCGTTCCTTCATTTTCAAGAAAGATTCCTTTAAATATTTCTTATTATTTCTCATTCATTCATTTATTTATTACTTATTTGTTATGTATCTATCATTTGTATATCATTTTTATTATTTATTTATTTATTATTGGTCTATTACTCTACTATCACTTATTTTTTTTATTTGTTTATCCGTTTATTATTGCTAATGATTAAAGAACGATTCTGGCAGTAAGGTTTGACCAATACATACTCATATTAAATCCAGTTTATAGATAAATAACACGTCACAATAATAATTTCATATCCAGTCGTCAAACATATGTACATTAACTAAATGATCACCATTGAAACGCTCTGCAGTACATCATTGTAAAGGTAATTACACAAAAACTAAAGCTACAACGCACAGAAAGAAATCTCCCGAAAAGTGTCAATTAGTGAAAGGTTTGGTTCAATTGCCACATTCAATAAGCGAGCCAAATACACTTCTTTTGTCCCCTTCTTTTGCTCTTAGTACTGCTCAGCTACGATGAAAATATACTCAATGTTTTAATGAATAGAATGCAGCACTTACTCGTTTGGCGTTAGAATATATGTACGTCATACGTTCAATGGAAAAGGTGACTTTCATCTTATAGCATGCGCAACTGTAGGGAAAAACTAATATTATATACAACTCAAAACTACTCGTATTAATTGTACCCACGTTATATGGATAGATATATGGTTTTTGAGCCCCTTATTTCACAACCATTTTGTGCAAGTACACGTGAAGCAGGCAAAGCTGTCATCAAAGTAATAAAACATATTGTGCACAAAGATAGTTACTACTTATTACTAATCCGAAATTACAAGGACTAAGGAAAGGTAAATTACCAATCACTTTTACTTACAAAAGCAGTCCCAATCAGTGTGAATGAGAAAAGGTAGTTGAGTGGTTAGAATACCTGTCCGGAAAGTTGGAGATCTGGGTTCGAGTCCCAGTCATGTTTCTATTTTTCACACCTGTTATTCCTTGGGATTCACCCTCACGGATCTTTCATGCTATGCTTTCCCTAATCCTTGTGGTTTCCTTCGGGTATTAACCTCATAAGACCGATTATGTGAGCTGTCTCTCTCTGTTAGAACCATCTGGCGACAGTTTGAGCCATTGATGTGGAGGCTGCTCGCCTTTCTCAATAAAGCATTCCCAAACATTGACATTGACATTCCCAAATGGGAGACCTAGGTTCGAGTCCCAGTCTTGACACTATTTTTCACACGTATTATTCCTTGTAATCCGAAATTATTAACCGAACGTTTTACCCTTCCGGAAGAAGATGAGGTCACGATAAATTCCAAAGACAGCGTCCTCCACGGATGCAACTCTTCGGAAATTAGCTCTTCTCGACGTTAATTCGCATCACGCGCATCTGCTTTGTTAAACATCTCCATTCGAAATACGTTCTTCCTTCTCGCGAACGCTTCGATTGATCCAAATGCCGTCCCGCTTGTCTCGACTGACATATTTTTATTCTCTATATAATACTCCAGGTCATTTGCTGAATCCGCGACCACATGACCTTTCGCAATCGAAAAATGTCCTTCCCTCCGCACGTTTTCTTATCTCTCTCTTCGAACATGTGGTCCAACTTTTGCCCTCTGTTTTCCCCGCTCTCCACCTGTCCTTCGTTGACCCCATATAAAAATCCCTTTCGCTCACTTAAGGAGCCCTCCAGTCTCGATGCTTTTTTTGTTTACCCTCATTCAGAGGTCTTCTGGCGCACTACGAGATTTTTCCAGCGTCCGTGACCCGTTGTTTCTTAGTCATTATTTCCTGGTCTGATTTAGTGCGTGTTTTCCTCCTTTTATGGACCAACGTCGCGAGTTTCGAGTGCTTTACTCCGTGTAGCTCTTTCTGTCGCTTACTATCGCCTTGTCATAGAGTTATTTTCTGCTCCCCATATTTCTCGAGCGTTGCTGCTCTTAGGACAGTTTTCCCATCCTTGAGCATGTTCCGCTGATTTCTTCTCCCTGATTTGGTTGACTTCTTCTGTTTTAGAATCTATAGGGATGTGGCTGCGGTAAGACATTTGAGTTCAAGATAAGCTACAAAAAGCCGTTGTTTGCAAGCAAAGTAAACGTTGGATAATTCCAACCAGCAGGGGTTATGGTTTTCAGTGGTCGCTCTCTGCAAGTACTGTTTTCAATACATATTTCTGCAATTACGTTGCCATCTTCGGGAGAGAAGTGATCGTGTCATATTTTTATCAATTTGTCAAATTTTGGTTTAATTTATTTCTGCTTAAGAGCTTTGGGTATTTTTTGTTTCCTAGAATTTTAAATACTTTTATAAGTAAATTTCAAATTACTTCCAGCCTTAATTACTTCAAATATTCTTAATCTTTTCAAGATAAGCCCTACTATTTTAGAATGGAACGTGTTGATTGAAAGCGTGCTATACCTATTGACTGTTTGTATTACACGCTACAAAATAATGTAACTATAAATTAACAATTTGCAAATGCTCCTATTAGAGAGCGTATAAAGTTTTAATAATAATTTTTGTTTCGTAAAACAAATATATACCCTATTTATCATGTGATTTAGACGCGATCATCTGGAAAATGTGTCCAATCGCTATAAGCTAAATTTTTACATAATGAGATTTTAAATATGGAGCCGTTGTGGAGACAAGGGTGCATAAGAGCAAATAATGCTAGCATTAGGTATATGTTAGTCACTGAGTAGGATAGATGTTTCGCAATAAATAGTTATCTATATCTCCTCGAACAATAAGGTGCGTATAGGGCTTGAAATAGCCGGTGTCCTTCGCCTCCAAGGTATCTCTTTCATTCCCAACATTCGCGGTGGAAAAGAGGAAGAAGCACCAGAGCAAAATCCCTCGTCTACTCATGTACCCCCAGTTCTCACACTCCAAAGCTCTCCGTAACATTTCATTTTCCTCTTTTTGTACCAACGTATGACATGGTTTACCAGCAAAGGGCGATGTCAATTGAACGTCTTTGACTCCGTCGAGGCTGTGGGAAAGACTGTAGCGAGGTCGTCTCTTTCATCGGAACTGGCGAGAGGTTAATTGTGGTCTGGAAGGGGGGGCGTGGAACTGAATGGAGCGGAAAAACAGAAATGGGCTTCGAAACCGATACAGCGGGTTTTTAAAACGAAACCTCGCCGTGTTATGAAAGCGTCGTGCGGGTTGATAGCGCCGGCGTGCGGGCGGCCGCGTCGGTCGTGCCTCGCCTATCTGTTGCGCAAAAAGACCCGTAATTCCTGCTGTAGATTTCGACTCGCGCCCACCTGATGGATTAGCTACGTCGAATGACCAACTTAACGTCGATCTTTTGAATTATTCCCATCGTCGTCACGCAGTGCTTCACAATCTTTTGTGTTAAGCAGCGCACTGGCATACATAACATCCACCTCCGCAATTCATTCACCCCACCCTTGTTAGAAGCAGTTTAAATTTGAATTTAGAGAGAAGACTACGTCATTATCATAGTGAATCATTTCAGCGGTTGCATTGCCAATTCCGATTTAAATACGAAATATGTGACAGTAGAAAAACAAATCATCGTGAAATATTTTCTTAATGCTACTGCAGTCGCTTCTACGTTTAAACTATTCTAGAGTTGCAAAGGGTGAGAGTGTAAGAGGATATCTAACGAGGAAATTTGATCCTGTTTAATAACTTAGAAAGTTTCACTTTAAAAATATATATACGCGACTTGTTTCGAGTTCGATGGTATTGTGGGAAGAGTAAATGAACGGGATATAATGTCGCAGTAAAAAACTAATTGCCTCATTCCCATTCTTTCTGATATGGAATTCTACGAATTCACTGCCTCTTCAGGTGAATATTTCCTGTAGTTTATTTACATCGGACGCTGAAACGGAGGTAACAATTACTTCGAATTAGCAATTAACAGCAAGAAATATCTAATAAATTAATGCCAAAGTAATATCATAATTGATTTATGAGCGTCTAATCATTGACATTATTTGATAGTTTGTAGTTTTAGCAGTGCAACGATGTAAATGCGATGGAAGTCCTATCGTATTTATGTATTCTCATAAATAAAAGAAAGAAGTCTTACACTATTGAAAACAGAAAATTGCGCCTAATATCACGGAAAGATTATTGACTGCTGAGATCAATTCCGGGACTTTCCAAAGTGTGAAAAGTTTAATATGGCTTTTTAATATGTAAGAAATCTAGCACAGGTTATTGCATGTCTCTAGAACGAATCCTTTTTGAAATATAAATGGATACAATTGGACTTACACTCCATAGATTACATGTAAATATACCACAGTTGTGAATTAAATGGCACGCCAATATCTGGCTCGAAGGTCATTCGCAGATTACAACATCGATTGGGATATACTGCAGGCAGAAAAAAAATCATTATCATGCTCTGAAGCAGCAGCTTCCACACTTCTGAGAGAATGGCCCCATTGTCGAATGATAAATACTTGTAACTAATGGATGGAGTCTCTATTTTAATTTCGGAAAACCATGAACAACTTAAGGGCTCCCGGATAGCCAAGTGGGAAACGCGTTCGAATTCGGTGGAAGCGGTCTCAGCCGGGTTCGATTCCCGGTGGGGGCTCACGTGCGAAATGACCTAAGCTGTCGAAGCACTTTTAACAATACCAATACCATTATGAAGAACTTAAGTAGAAAAAAGTTATTAAGAGGATTTTAATCGATAGAAATTAGAACTGATAAAATTAGTAAATATGTCAAATTATTTTCGACATAATATCCTCCCTATTCCGACTAGAAGTAACTTTAAATTTTAAAATACACAAAAGAAAAAAAAATTATTTAAAAAAAATTATTTTGCTTCTGGGGGAAAAATCCTCCACGACTGAAAGTGATAAAGAAAAAAAAACCCAAGTTGCGGGATAACACTCACACAATAAGAGGGTGAGGAAAACCCAAGGGAACACGGAGGAAAATAAAAGTTAAAAACAAAGCGAATTATATGACAAAAATATAAATTTTTAAAAGTTAAAAATGAAAATCGAAAGCCGACCGGGTTTGGCAACTATCAGCCGACGTAACTGTCCCACCGGTCCCAAATACCAACTCCTTCTACTTAGAGATAGGTCTCAATCGGAAAATAAGACAAAAATTATACACGAAACCCTCTTTTCTTGTTGCATTTAGTATTGATAACATGTGTGTGCTGTCCGAGTCAATACGACACTAGCATTACGTTAGAAATGGCCACATACATCCTCCGTTCCTTTCTATGGAAATCTCAAGGCCTAAAACAGGAACGCGAATGATTGAATACAGGAATTTCTCTCGAATCGAATTCATCCGCGGCCTTGATGTATAATATGGAAATTGCTGTATTAAATCGTGCCTTCTCTATAGGTTTAATTCAACGTATAAATACAATACCGAGCGGTTTGATTTTTATCAGTAAATTTCCCAACCATCACTCTTATGGTCGACTTCTGGGATTCTATATTAAAATTTCCATGTCTTGTACATCCAAGTCACGTTCCGCATTAGAGTCGTGATCATGAATGGGCGACGACTTACGCTCTGAGTACACCGACAATTTATCCTCGACTCCTTCCCATAACTCGTTGGTGGGAGTCACCCCTAAGTCTGCTCTATTCTATGCATTTTTCCTTTCTCAATTCTGAGGTAATTTTTTGCTCTTTCCATAGCCTCGTCTCTTTACTTCGACCTGTAAACGCCAATGTAATATCTCGGCCAATAGCCTAGTCTCTGTGTACACAAAAATGGGCTCGACCATGCCAAAGGTCATGTAGTTCTTATTTTATATTATGTGAGGACTTAGATTGATAATAAGAAACCGGGTATATCTGTTGGACGTACGGGCATTCTTTTTTAATTCAAATTAAGGCTAAGCAAATTCACTATAAATTCAATTCTTATAAATTTCCCCGTGGAATGAGTACTTTATCCTATATTTGGCAAGACATACGATCAAAACGAAACTTTTTTTCAATTTCTGTAAAAAATGGCCAACATTTGAAAAGCAATTTTTCGGAAAGTTCTGGAAGTATTGAACTAAATTTGGGCTTGAAATGTGGAAATTTATGTTTTATAAAGTACATTTCATTACATTTTTCTGTAGGAAATGCTTTAGGAGATATTGAGAAAAAATTTAAAGTTTTAAAAAATTCGCTTTTTTTGGACATTTCACAGTTTGCACAGGGCTTTAGGAGCTTTAAAATCTGTTTTTTACTATCGAAATAGGTCCTAACTAATTAAAAATTAAACTACCGGACCTTTTGACATTTCGGATAAATTTATATATTACTGGGCTACGAGGAGTAACTCTCCGAACGAACTTTTCATGTACGAATGTATTATTCGTCTATGCTTTATTATTTAATTTTATCATTCTACTAACACAACAAAAACGTACGTTTCTTATTAAAATTATTGGAACTGATTATCTCCGTGCACTTACATGGGATTCGTGAAATCAACATTCAACAATGAACTTAGTCGTCAAAGGGATGGGTTGTTTATTTCCCAAATATTTTACGAAATTTCCGTGTGTTTTCTCAAAATCCTTAAAAGTTCGAATCTATATCAATATTTCACGACTAAAATAAGATTCTATGATTATTTTCCTTTCTTGTGACACTTCTCTTGACTTCGTAGGACCATTTTTTCTAATTTTATTTTGTAAAAGAAACAACCACTGCAGGTAACGAAAACCTATAATTTATATTATAAAAAAATATTATTCGTATGTACGTAAACGAATGTATTATTTTCCTTCTGTCAGACTCAGTTAATAATAATAAATCGTCTTTATTTGGGCGATATTGAGGGTAAAACTATCCTATTTCATCTAACCCATTTCTTATCTCAGAACCAATGCTTTGGAATTATGGCTGAAAACACTCGATCACAATTCCTTTTAAAAATCTTGCTTCCTTTTTAAAATCTTAAATCCGTCTTAACGGTTTCTCTCATTTCTGTAATCTCGGTGTATTCGAGGATCAAACCGATTTTGTTAAAAACAGTTTTTCTTGTCCTAAGTTAAGCCGAACCTGAAGCAAAAATTAAGTATTAGTAGTAGTATTGTTAAAATTGCTTCGACAGCTTAGGTGATTTCGCACATAGCGAAATTCACCGGGAATCGAACCCGGGACCGCTTTCACCAAAGTCGAACGCGTTGCCCACTTGGCTATCCGGGTGCCTTAGTCTCCCAACGTTATGGCAAGATAGCTCAATGGTTAACGCACTCGCCCGGGAAGTGGAAGGTACGGGTTCGAGTCTCAGTTCTGTCAGTTTTTTTTATATCTGCTATTGCTTGGTATCCTTACACAGGGATTGTAATATTTGATACTCGGATCGAATATTCTGGTTCCAACCGGTTCCTCGTCGGAGAGCGAAACCGGTATTAAACCGATTTCTGAGTTTTTGTCAAAAAGTCAAATTACGTTTCTAAACCTTGGCTCTATTCCGTTCTAATTTAGGAATAATTTTTCTCACGTCACGCCCTCCGGCAGGAAGTCACGATCCATCATCAGTAGGCTCTCAAGGAAGTAATCAATTGAAATCTTCCTCTCCACTCCTCTCCAAAGGCAGGGATTGAATAATTTAATTGACCTGCAACGCATTGCGCAAATAGGTTTATACGTCCATAATCCCGCATTTTTCGTCATCGGCCGGGAGATATGGAAGAGCTTAAAGCCTCTTTCAAACGCAATGGATGCCGGTCGCAAGTGCTGGGGAGGCGGGGTGTTGGGTAGGTAAGGAGTTTGATGGCTGGATGAAGGGAAGGGTTTAGTAAAAGGACGGAAAGGGCATTACGAGCACTTTAGAGGATTGAGGTGGGACCACTGGTGATTAATCTGAAGCGAGCCCTTGGTGAAAGAGTGGAAGGAAAGAGCGCTATAAGGGTGGGGTCTTCTGTCCCACTCTTCTTCTATGCATCCTACTTAGCCCGTCTTACTTCCAATCTATATTTTGATTTTAATTCGATCTTCTTCTATGCAAAATAAATCAGACGAAGTCTTGTCTTCTTTGGCAATTTATGAACACGATCATTTTTTGATGCCGTGATGTGAATATAGTTGGAAGAAGCACTTATTTTTCTTCTACATTTCGCTAGACTGTCCTTTCACAGAATACAATTGATTAGTAAAAAAAAATAAAGGAAAGATATATACTTTTTCACACAAAAACTTTTATTGACTACCTGTTTCGGCGTTACATTGCCATCATCAGTTCACACAGTGAACCGTTATATTCCTCCATATTTCGGCCGCCTCCGTAGATTTTAAGTTGACTAGTAAAATGTTACGTGAAAAGGACGATTTTTTTATTTCGCGTATTCTTCCACAAAAGACACTTTTAGTGTAAATTATTCTATCACTATCCTTTGCCTTTGTATAACTGTTCATAAAAATCTATCGGTAATAGTATTACCGAATAATAAAGAATGTTTGTAAAGTATGAGCTCAGAAGTGGTAAAGTATTTTACCGAATAACAAATCTATCTGTCTGTCGGTAAATTATGACGCCAAAAACGGCTGCAACCCCATCCCCTACACCATTAACTTCCAAAGGCTCTGGAGAGGGAATGAGGCGCGTTAGGAATGGTGAGGAGCGAAGTGGTTTGCTCATACAATCCTCGCTAAGCGCTATAACTAGAAAATTGTCTAAATAGGCTGTTATTTTAGATGTGGAATCAGCCCGAGAAAAATCATGAGTGAAATTTCCCGAGAGGAAACCAAATCTCAGAATCTATCGGCCTACCAAACCACAGGGAAAATACAAAGCAAATCTCGCCACCCTCTTAGATATGATAACTTCACGCGCTCATTCGTTCAACCTAGTCGCCTGATTTGGCGTGCGGTTTCGGTGGCCAATCTATTCCGGTTTACTTTGGAGCATTAGTTTCCTTTCTCTCTGGCAAAACGAACAGATAATGCAACCATTGAAGTAGTCCTTCGAAGAATGAGTGACTGAAGAAGTATATTGAAAACTTTGATAAAAGAATTGGAAAATTAATCGGCCACATGCTGAAGCAAGATAAGACGAATAAAATCTATAGTATTAGGCCGAGCTTCGTGGAAAGCCATAATGAGAATTAAAGAAGGCACTTCGTAGTTTCCACACTAAATGATTTATTTAAAAACGACCGGTTTCGGCAATAAAACATTTAGTGTGGAAATTACGAAGTGCCTTCTTTAATTCTCAAGATAAGACGACACTTATAATAATAGATTGTTGGAAGGGATTGTGTAAGAAGACCTATGTTATATAATGAGTTAGGTAATGGTCTTGTTCAGGTTAGGAAATATGAAGGAATAAAGCGTTTCTTAAACTGTCCTTTAATAAACTCGAATATAGTTCTTAAACCGAGTATTTCAGTTTAAGAATAGTCTAATTCATATTCCGGGACTGACCCGGTTCTAACGTATGATCCCGGTCAATTTTCAAGCTGTCCCGGTTTTAAGGAGTATCTATAGGGAAGAATACAATGAAATATTCGGAGATTTCAATGAGAAATGTAGTTTAAGAGTACCTTTATTATTATAAAGTTTACCTTAATTTGTGACGCTAACTAAGTTCTAAGGCCACGTCCTGCTTTCAACCTCTTCAAAATAGGGAAAGTCCCACTTGGTTCTCATAGGAATGTGGTAACCATACTCATTTAGAACAATTATTAGAATTTTGACATCATTTAGCATTACATAAAAATATATTTACGGGATTTGATATATAACGTGCATGGTAATCAGCGTCACGTGTAAAAATATGTAAATTTCCATCAGGTTGCATCCCTTTTGAAAATTTTCCAATCAGTCCGATCGATTGACATATGATAAAGATACAATTTAACGGAAATTGGTAATCCAAGATAGTTTACGCGAATGATTATTTATTTTCCCTCATGCCCCGGAATCAAGTCCATCCAAGAGTAGATTTTCCTTAGTCTTTTAGATTAGCCTAACCAGTATCACGACGAAATCGAGCCATTTCTTTTAAAGTTCAGATAAACGAAGCTAAAATTTTAAGTGAGCAGAAAAGAGGTGACTCTCAAAGAAAATTTCAACTACAGGAAGATGCACAAAATCCATTTGGATAACGAAGTACAAATTAATTTAGGGTTTATTCGACAATCAATCGCGAAAATGATAGAACATGAAATAAAGAGTCAAAATGCAGTTTTTACACGATTTGGAATAATTAATCCATTTTTTTCAGTGTTTTTTCTATGATTTTTATCGCCCTCCTCCTCTGGGTTTTCCCACTATATCATCACTGTAAAACTACTTTTTTTCCATTCTCTTTCAATTAATATTGCTATGGCATAAAATATTAGGTAAATCGCCTCGCCAATAAAGTGATTATCTATCTTTTAAATCTCAGCTTGTCGAAGTAATTGTCAAAGCTACACTGAATGTGAGCGAGCCCGACTTACGAGCATTCATGTGTTTCAAAATTAGACCATGTAGATATTCCCCATCAACTCATTGTCCAGAATATCAGCTATCGCTCGCAAAAAGCAATTCTCTCTCGGGTTTTAGTCTGTATTTTCCTCTTCGGAAATCATTAATAACTCCTTTTTTCCCATCACAGGACTTAATCCGACCTCTTATTTTCCTCCATTAATTTCGATTTATGCCGAGCCCATCTCTTAGTCTTTCTTTTAATCCTTTTATCAACCTTAGTGTCATCTATTCGTTGACTTTCATCCTCTGTCAAAATCTCTCTCTTCTCTGGACTGTTTCATTTTTTATTAATCGATTCCTTTCTTCTTTTCTATGTCTCCCCTCTTCCTTTCGCTGTCCATTTATTATGAGAGTTCTATCATTTTTCATCTGCTTTGATCTCGATGTCTTGTAATGGTGCGTTGTTTGCAAGCAAAGTAAACGTTGGATAATTCCAACCAGCAGGGGTTATGGTTTTCAGTGGTCGCTCTCTGCAAGTACTGTTTTCAATACATATTTCTGCAATTACGTTGCCATCTTCGGGAGAGAAGTGATCGTGTCATATTTTTATCAATTTGTCAAATTTTGGTTTAATTTATTTCTGCTTAAGAGCTTTGGGTATTTTTTGTTTCCTAGAATTTTAAATACTTTTATAAGTAAATTTCAAATTACTTCCAGCCTTAATTACTTCAAATATTCTTAATCTTTTCAAGATAAGCCCTACTATTTTAGAATGGAACGTGTTGATTGAAAGCGTGCTATACCTATTGACTGTTTGTACTACACGCTACAAAATAATGTAACTATAAATTAACAATTTGCAAATGCTCCTATTAG
Organism: Ladona fulva; assembly: GCA_000376725.2. Classification (NCBI taxonomy): domain Eukaryota; kingdom Metazoa; phylum Arthropoda; class Insecta; order Odonata; family Libellulidae; genus Ladona; species Ladona fulva. The sequence continues at coordinate 2,089,508 of KZ308312.1, forward strand.
AGAGCGTATAAAGTTTTAATAATAATNAATAAATATATGAAAATTTCTACAAGGCATTTAAACTCATTTACGATTGGAGAATTTTCGTTTCCTTTGTTATTTCCCGAAGTAATGTAAAATTTATTCATAGGACGAAAGAAAGTGTCTTCGTGGAATCGTTCCAACTAAGCAGTTTTGTAAATCATCGCCTCAATAATTTTATCTCTTCGACTATACCGACCAAAGAAGCTATGGCGTATGTTCTATAACCTACTATGTACTTCAAACCTTCATATATATGTAATACCTTTCCTCCTGAACCATCCTATGATCTGAAATCTGAATTTTTCCTCTTTCACACCCGGATACCTTTAACAATCGTAACCTGCTACAACGGTTTCCCTTATGATTTCCTCCAGAATTACGTCTTTCAAACACTTAATACGTATATGAACGGCCGTTTAAATAATCGAACGAAGGCGAATATAATGGCTTGTTAATAACAACCTTCATTCGTGCCAAGGACGACTTCGCAGTTAAACCTTTTGAAGCGCCGACCCCTGAAAATCACTCTTGGCGAAATAAAATCTCCCCGGTGCTAAAACCAAGCCTTGGGGCATTCAAACTGATTGGTTCCCGCCCCCGGAGTTTTCATTGCCCATGGAATGGCCTGGATATACCTATCACCACCCAAAGAGGCACTCAGGCAATATCTTAGCGAGTGGAGTCCTACATCTGCGTACGTTACTACCTCAGGGGTTATCCATACCTTAAGAATCGGATTAAGTGCGTCGGCTCTCCTTTTTTATAAGAGTTTTCGCACGAGAAACTAGGCATTCCGCACGTGTTGCGAACAATAAACTGTTGATGGTTTCCATCGGAAAGTCGGAGGAGATGGGCTGGTTCTGTGCCGCCGCCGACGTTTCAGTTGTTTTTACGAGAGGCCGCTTAGGGAATAAATGCGAAGTGTGCGTTTTCTATTCGGAGCCGCTTGCATCGCAAATGCTGCTCGCTTTGACTTAGCGAGAAATTCTGAAGAAATATGGTATACCCGCTTCGAGAGAGCGGCTGTTGCATTTTCATACGCCGTTCCGAAGAAGTATGACTCTAAAGCTGCTTTCCGAAGATATCGGCATTTTTTATAAGTCCTATATTTTTTCCCAGCTTGATTTTTTTACTCGGGATTTTACTTTTCCGTATTGCTCGAAGCGATGTACGCGCTTCTCGACTGATTCAACGTTTGTTACACCAAACAGCTTGAGCACCAAAAAGGGACGCGTTTTAAAAACTCAGTCTAATAATATGAATGCAATCTAAGTTAACGATTCATTTTTTCACCAGCAAAATTCGGCTTGTGTTACTCGAATATATAAGTAGTCCTCTTTTACAGAGTTTGAATTAATCCCTCTAATTTAAGATGCTTGGTCCAACTGAGAATTTATCCCACCAAACGTCGTGGTTAACCGCATTACTTAATAACATATATAATAATAATTACAATAGGGCCCCGTTTAGCCAAAAGGGAAACGCGTTCGCTGGTGAAAATGGACCCGGGTTCTTTACTCGGTGAGAACCCACGTGCAAAATAACCTCAGCTGTCGAAGCACTTTTAAAAGTTCTACTATTACCGGTAAATATAACATTATATATAATATTAAACATGATAACATGTATTATAATATTTAATGAATGATTAATGAGGAATGGGAAATTAGTAGAATGGAGGAAAAATCTTTGGGACTTTGTGTAGACAACGAAAAAACCTATGTCACAGGCTAGAACATACGGGGGAAAGGGGAACTCCCGAAATCACAGAAAAACCTTTCGAGAGTAAAAATGGAATCAATCTTTAAAATTGACGAAAAAATTCGTGATAGAAATGGACAATACATAAAATTACTAGAATATGAGCTGAGGACAAGGGAGCATCCAGAATTTTCGCTTGGGTTCTCAAGGGTTGAGGAAACGTGTATTTACTTTGCACGGTAAAGCTGTGCGACTGAATCCCACGGAATAACAAGTGTAAAACATAACAACATGGCTGGGACCGGAAAATGGGAGACCTGGGTTCGTGTCCCAGTCATGTCATTTTTTACTCTTGTTATTCCTTCATCCAATAATCTCTTGAACTCCTTCCAAATTATAATGTCATGTGAAATGACTCATCGCAAGAAAGTATTGCCTACATAGATGTATTTAAGCGTACATATATTTGTTTATAAGACCTTGAGAATTTGGTTCCGAAAAAGTACTCGTAGAAACTTTGCGGGGGAGTTCTTAAACCCTCTGCCACCCTTCTGGGTGCGCGCCTGGCTGAGGAAAAGAGAAAATACGGTAAAGACTATGGATAAATTAGTAATTGCATTAGTAAATCAGGTGATACTGCATTATCATGCAATTTTATCGTCAGTCATAACATATTCAACGTTGCATTAAGATATTTAATTGAGATAATTAATTACGATAACTTCTCACTAAGGAATCTTTTTCAATATTCGTTGTAGAACTGGTATTCTTCTCCATTGAGCCTATTTATTTCTTGATTAGAGAAGAAACCTGAGAATACAGACGGAACGAGGACAGCAGTTGAGGCACTTCAAAGATTTCATTGTCTCATAAAGCACATTTCTTCCAATTGATCGATATCTTCTTCCAGCCCCATATCGTTTGTGATAATCGGTGATGGTCTAGATTCTATCCGCCATATTTCCCAAATTCCTCCTTCATTTTTCTCGATTTCCAATACCCCGGTCTTAATCGCAAGAGTTCTCGCGCGAATTTGATATAGAATGGCGCGTTCGGAGGGGAATAATGATCGATACTTCTCTAACTCCTTCACTCTACTATTGAGCGCCTGAATGCCAAAGAAGAGAACGCGGAACTCTTTTTCTGGCTGTTTCACGCATCAACGGAGCTATTACAGGCTCTCAAGCGAATTGAAATTTAAATTCACCCCGGGTCTTTAAAAGATATGTCGAAAATATAGTGCTCGCGAAAGAGGCGGGTCTGATAAAGCTTTTCTTACTAAAGGGAGACTCATTCTTCAGTGGGCTGAATCTAATATCGTTCACTATAACTTATATCCTCCCGTTTTCCCGAAGGAAATGTTTGAAGTGGAATGGAATAGAAGCATATGAGATCGTAGAGCCGAAGTATGAAAAATTACACATAAATGGAAATGTTATCTTCAGTATGTTACTTTTTCGTATGTATAAGGGATACGATACACGATACGATTTTTTACGATAAACTTTGCTCTCTAACATCATAGATTGAGAGATGTACTGAATAAATAAATAACTTATTGACTTACTTTATTAATAAATAATTTATTTTGCGAAATTTAAACTCTCAACTTCCATTAAGACTATCGTCAACGGAAAATAGATCTAATTATTAAACTTAATAGTAGCAGTACGAGTAGTATTGTGAGAAGTGCTTCGACAGCTGAGGTCATTTCGTTCGTACGCCACCACCGGCAATCGAACCCGGGACCGCTTTTATTGAAGTCGAACGCGTTTACCACTTGCCTATCCGGGTGCCACTAAACATAATCATAAATTACTACTTAAAGGTAATTTAAATTGGAAGATAATAGGAAAAATTTAGTTACGTTGTGAAAGAAATCCTACATGAAGCTTAGGAAAAGTTTCAACAGCAGGAATACATCCACAAAGAAAGGTGTTGTCAAAAATCCGTACATACGTACTGAGAGTAATAATTAAAAGATATGAAAACAAATAACTGTATCAAAACCTAGAAAGAAAAATGCGGTACAAATAACACAATGAAATAATAATCACAACGAATAGTGTAAAATAAAATGCAAAACGAATAAAGTAAGCCTTGTATATTAATTCTAATCCCTGTAAGATATGAAGTAATTACGAATAAAATTTAAAACTTCGATATAAAGAGTATGCGATGAAGGATTAATAATTATATTGATATTTTTCATACGTCTGCGATAATTGCGTCCCTCTTCGCTATGAAAGCATAAAAACTATCTACTTTAAGGAATTATTCGTCCTGTCTTTTTTCGCGAATTCAACTTTGCATCGGTAGTGATTGTTCCATGACCGTGGATGTTGATTCTCCACACGTCATGGGTTTTCTGCTTAACCTAAATATAATTGAAATGTACTTTATAGCGCAGATCGATTCTCCGGGAGAGCAAATTTCCAGTTATGATGACTTTACAGACATCATGTTTGCCGTGATATTCCTGAACTTAGGTCTGCTTTACTATTTGTCGGACCTAAGCTGTCCCCACTTAAGATTTCACTTAAATTGACTGTCGTTAATTGATTCCAAGGCAGAAAGAATTGGAAATTATTTTACTTTCTCTTTCACAGCAAGGACAGAATTTAAAACTGAGTCGATAGCAATGAATATTCATAGGAAAAACGTTAGGTAAACTGATTTATGAAGCGAATGCTATGGAATTCATTTTAATTTTGACATGAAAGAACTTAGTTTCAACTGCTTTGGCTGTGGCTTCGTGGTTCCATGTAGGAACTAGGAAAAGTAAAACTTTTACTAATCACAATAATATAATATTGTGGTTTGTAAAAGTCTAAATTTTCCTTGGTCCATTCATGGGAGAATTTTAATGACATCCCCTGACGCTTTGGTCTTCCGGGATCTGTACAGAATTTTGATCTCAATTTTTTTTGTGTCCCGAAAAAAATCTAAACCTCATTCCGATTTTACCAGAAACGATGGCTTACGGCGGAATCATATCCTATGTATTATTAATTTTTCAGCGATAATAGCCTCATCCCAGATCGCCTTTATAAGGAATTCTACCATTATTATACGAATTAAAGTATGAATCTTAGTTTAAAATCGAAGATTTAAACCACAATTTCACCTGCCGTACTAATCTGGAAAACTGGAACGTAGCACAAAAACGCGTTAATTCCCTCGTCATTTTAAGGCACTCTCACCAGAATAGCTTTTCGTTTAGTTAAGCTCGATTTCAATTCAATTTTACTGTTTATCTACCTCGTATTTGAAATCCTTACTTGCTTAAGTACAATATGTTACGTTGATAATTGTTTTTCGATAAAAGTTACAAAATTATCTAGCAAAATAATACAATGAAACCAATTTTATATTTTCACTAGCAGAAACGCGAGATGAGAAAGCTTATTAAAAGTATTATAGTAACGCAAATTAGGACAATAATTAACATGTTTATGTCGTGGTTAATTTCAGGTTGCAACCAGGATCCCGTATATTTTATCCTGTAGTTTGTAAAAACAGCGGTTTGGCAAGCTCTAGTCTCTTGATCAAATTGGCAAAAGAAATAATTATACGCTATTGTTCGCCCAAATAATATGGATTTTTCCAGAATCTACTCATTGATATTCTCGGCAAGCCCTCCTAGAACGGAAAGACCACCTCATTTCCGATTTGTCGCTGCGAATAATCCACTTCTCTACATTGTGAGTAGCGTGCTTGATCCCCTGCACCCTCGCCTGACATGTTTAAGCGTCATATCTGTCCTTAAATTACCCTTCCAGGTAAATTTTCTGGGCCCGCCTCAGGACATTCACCCCTGCTGCCGTCGCTCTTCCAGTCTTTCTCTTCCTGTTTCACCTCCTCTTTGTTTGAACTGCAGTCTCACCGTGTGATCCAAATGAACACTTCATTTCCTTTGTTACTCAAATTCTTTCCCTCTCGCAATTCTTCCTGGCACTTCCTGCTGCTTGTATTTTCTTCCTTTTTCTCTTGTTTCAGTTTCTCGCATCTACAGCACTTCATTAGTTTACATTTTCTTTCCATCTTATCTCAAATTTTGTCTTTTTCTACTTCTAAATGTGGAACATACTTTGCTAATGACGTTGAAACATAACGATGTTTTCTTTCAGGCATTCAATTGACTGTGAATTGATCTCTTTAGGTGTAACCTACTAAATACTCCAATAATGTTTGTTCGGATTAAAATTCGCGATTGTTTTCGCCTACTCGGGATTCCATTCTCACGAGAATTATTATACAATTATTGTTTTTATCACAAGTCGCCTATTGACTTATAATATAATGCTGTTTCCTACCCTATAGAGCCATTAATTTCCCTGACGTAAAGTAAATAAATTGGTATTTGATGGCGAGATTCATCTTGTGATGCAATGTTGTTTAAATGTATGCAAGTAAATTGAAATTACGACTTTAAAATTACAAGAATATAATAGAATAGTAGAGGGCGAATAGTCTGTTGTGTTACAGTTATTTTCTCTTTAATTTGAAACCTAACACAATTCCACAACAAACTTTTAAGCTCGTGAACGATACAATAAATATCAAGGGTTGAGGAATGGTGTATTTAATTTGTACGGTAAAGCCGTGCAGCTGAATCCCAAGGAATAACAATTGTGACAAAATAAACACCATGACTGGGACTCGAACCCAGGTCTCCCACTTTCCCTGATACAATGAATTATAGCAGTTACAGCAGTTTTCTTATTCAACCTTATTATAGCAGTTTTCTGGATAAATTTTAATGTTAAAATGCAATTTTTGAACTACAAACTTTACCTTAAACATGTGATCCAAAATTGTCCAACGGAAAACTGCAAATCTTTAAGTAACACGCAAAATTCACATTGCAAAAGTAGTAAGAATTCCAAGAAATATCAAGTGTGAAGAATAGCGACATGACTGGGACTCGAATCCAGGTCTCCCATTTTCCGGGCAGGTATTCTAACCACTAAACTACAATGCCGCGTATCTTCCATACTTTTCGGAAATTCTTTTTTGAGAATTCAGCCGCACGCCCTTACCGTGCAAAGTAAATACACCTTTCCTGTAACAATTTCTTCAAGAAAACGTACTATTGGCGTTCTTGTATTCCCACACAAAATTAAACAGCGATTTACGGCTCTTTCTTCTTTCTACTACTTAAGTTTCTAGCGGCACCACTCCGACGCTCGCAGAGGGAATATCTAACGCAAAGAGAGCAGATCCATATGAGTGACTCATGAAAGAATCAATCCTGTCTCCCAAACGTCCACCTCACTTCCGCGCTACTCCCCCCTAGCCTCCATGTCCTTTAACCTCCTTCACCCTGCTAACCGCCACCCACAACTCCCTTTTAGCTCCCCCACCAATTCCCTTCCGCTCTGGATTCTATCGCATGTTAAAGAATCACCGTAGCGTGCATTAGTCGAATGGGGGAAAGGTAACTCCCTCTTAAGAGCTCGCAAACGCTCGGGTCAAATGGGTCACCACCCGCTCTCGGGGTTTTACGAAGAGATTGAGGCGTCGACTACTCTCGTTCGAGATTGTTCCAGAAAAGGAGCGAGCAGTGGAAAAAGAGGAAAGCCGGACATAAAGGGGAAGGCGCGAAACTGGGGCACGAACGCCAATCATAAATTCTGCGCGGAGGATCCGATAGGAATGTCCTGATTGGCGGAAGGATGAAGGGGTGCTTTGTTACGCGCCATTTTTTTGCGCGCGCGGTCCGATCGTCATGCGCGGCAAGTCCCGCGCGGGAAAATATTCCGCTCGTGTCCCCGGTTTCCATGGACGTTTCAAAAATTTCTTGTGCTTTTGTTCCGCGAATAAGTTTTGCACGTGATTTCTGAAGATGGGGATTCAGATCGCGCGGTTTTTTGTTGCGTAACTCGGCGAGGTTCTTTCGCTCACAGAAGCGTTAGTCTGGGAAGATCGCGATACTCTCGTATCAGATCATGGCGTCCAGCGTGAACTTACACATGATATTTTCATTGGTTTTTCTTAGCTGAATTCAAAAACTTGAAGCGATTATTCTCCTGGAGAAATCTCACTTTCTTCCTATAGGTTACTGCTTGGCGGTCTTCAATCGATAATTAGGATTAATCAGTAGTGTTACTCGATTTTATTGCTTAACTCTTCTTTGTATGCAGTGAATGAAGTCGAGAGTACCAAGATTATCAGTGAGTTTACATTTAATTTCTTCGAAGGGAATTTTCTATTTGCCCGCGCACACGGCTGGTTGAGCAAATGAGTCCTGCAGTTGATTCATTCCGGATTTCCTCATACTCACAAGGAAGAGTTTGAAGTCAAAATTCGAATGCAAAACATTTAAACGATAGAAGATCAGCGACCTTCCTCATTTTACCGACATGCCTTATTTACTTTGGGAGTTTTCAAAATTAATGAGGAAGTGATTGTTCTACCGCAAAGATTAGTTTTTCGAGCGATTGTGGCTTACCAGAAGGAACTCTGCTAATCTTTCACTTTGGTTCAGCTACTTTGTCCGATTTTGTTATTACTTAAACTTAGCGAATGGTTTAGTCTGAAATTGCCATTCTATCTCCATGAAACGATTTGCTGTTGAAGAAGACTTGTTGCCTTTGTGTGCACTTACAAATTGAAATTCCTGCAATACGAGTATAAAACTTGAAGCATTTCAATGTAAGTTCCTTGAAGTACCTCCTGCCACATGTCATGGTACGTATTTAGATATACTTCACCTTTGTAAAACAATCATCCCGAATGGTGATTTGATCTTTATCCTAGTTACTACAGTAAAGCTAAAGTTACCGAAAACTTTGTAGGGAATAAGTTTTACTTGGTGTGCAGTGAGGTAGTGTGCCCTTACTTTCCTGGTACTTAACCCAAAATCTTTAATTTTTGTTCTTTACTTTGATCGTTGCAGTAATTTTCCAAGTTATTTTATTGTCATTTTTTAGATATTTCACTGACCTCACCGGTAACTAGTTTCCCAAGATTGCTTGAGAGAGAGCGTTTACGCTTTACGTCCAATTATTTTTTCGAAAAACTTTACAACATTTAATAAACAGGGTGTGCTATAGAATGTAATTTTGTGCATTTAAATAAGCTTTACCTCCTTCACCTGATGAAAAACGTCTTCGTCGATTTCTCCATCGGATTGGATCAACAAATTCAAGATTCCTTTTTTATTTTAATGCCTGAATAAGAATGCGAATTTCGCGAACAAAAGTTTTCAACCCTATACTTCCCACTCGCTTCCGCGCCTCTCTCTCTCTCTATGTCATCGTTTTCCAACGTCGTCGATTAGATTAGTCGGAACTTCTAAAGTCACTACTAATTTGGTATTGGCTGTTTTACGTTGTTAGAGCCACTGGTAAGAGTCAGGCGCACTTCACTTAACTCGTTAACGGATTTCGTCACTCTCCAGATTGATTCCGTAAAGGCTTTCAATGCTTTCTTGTCGGAACACCCCGGCAGAGTCTCATGTTTGAGAGTACGGAAACTGCTTAACAAGCACCGTCGCAGCACCATCAGAAGACTGTAGCTGCAAGTAATTCGGCCGCCGAAGGCACCCACAGCCACCAAACGATTCTCTCTCAGTGCACAAGCAGATTTCGGAAGCCATTACAAGTTTGACGCGGACTTGGGGAGCACGAATTAGAGTTGCAGTAGTTGAGTAGCTCTTTAGACATCAATAATGAAGATGCGACCCTCAGCAGCTGCCTAAGCTCCCTCTCTCCATGTTCTCTCCCTTAATGAGATTTACTCTTCCAAGGAATGTTTTGGCAGATAAGATGGTTTTGGGCTTGGGATGGAAAGCGCATATTGGGGTGGTCGTGTAACTTTTTTCTACTTGGGTCTCCGTCACCTCGTATCTTTTGACGCATTTCATTAGCTATACCATCTAGGGTTAATATTTTCACTGTTTTTATGTTCTGTCCTAATAAAAATGCTAAGGAATACCATAATAAACAGAAGTGAAAATTTTCAATATGGCTGGCACTTGAAATAACTTCGTGTTAAGTTATTAATGGCACCAATGAGAGACGGCGGGCGAAAAAAATGGTTGAGTGCGATGAATGAGAGTCAATAGATGAGGGATGTGCTAAGTTTTAAGAAAAAAGAGAGAGTATTTAAGATTTATTCGCATGCATGCGAAAAATATATATTAGAAGAGGAAATTCTGGTGTATGACTGTAAATAATCGAAGCAAATGGAAACCTAAAAGGTAATAGCGTATTAATATCTGTTTAATCTTGTTTGCAAATGGTATCTGTATAAACTGCTAGTTAAGACTTTCCCAACTCAGAAATGAGCGAATGTTCGTTAGGAATACTATTTGATTTGTTCGAGAAATTTCTGCTTCAATAGAAGCTAGTTTTACGGAAAATTTATCCATATACCCATTACATTAAAAAGTCCATTGGAGCTGGTTTATATTCCAGACCTAAGTATCATTCACTATACAATTAGTTAATCTATAGAATGTTAATCTCTTAACAGTAGGACCGCATGATAGTTATTGACGGCACATTTATGAGAGAGTAGCATACGATTTATATTGTCCTATGAATCATGAAGCTGTCGGGGGGCGCATACGGAATTTTCGCTTGGTGAACTGAACTTAGAATTGTAACCAATGATATCTTGAACTCCTTCCAGTTTACGATACAAGGTGAATCTCATCACAAAAAAGTATTGGCTATAAAGATGTATTTTAAGCATACAAATATCCCTTAATGAGACCCCTGCGGAATTTGGTTCTGAATGAAATATTTGTAGAAACTTCGGGGGGACCGTCATCCACTCCCCTGGATGTGCACCTGAAGCTATCCGATGTTTGAACTGGACTCAACGTTCCCCTCAAATATACAGATTTACTTAATAGCAGTATTTGTTTAATTACGGCCTCTCACGGATGCATGTTTTCCCACGCTGATCATAATCACATGTTAATCGAATTCACCAACGAAGCATTTAATTGAATTTCAAAGCGAAAGATCAAATCTCGTCCTCTCGAATTCGGAGGATTATCGCATCTTCGCATCTCTCGGAGTTAATTGGAAATTCTGCGGGGAATCGTCTACAGTTTTTCCGCTATATTTCGTAATAATTTAATTCGTTTAATTTTTTAATCCTTAAATTAGTAAGCGTCGAGTTGGCTCACTAATTAAGGCCATGTCTATTTCAACGATCTTTTCTTCGCTTTGTTGTTCGATTCGCCGTAATTTTCGAAGGACGAAAGATTGACCCTATTTTTTTCGTACAGTGTTATCGGATGCCTATTAGTGATTCTTAAAGCAATGGCGGAGATCGATCAGAACTCTGTCTGCAGTTACAGGGAAGGAAACGTTCTAGCGTGTTACTTCTCGACAATGCAGCTCTGCTATACCCTCGGAAGAGTTGCGTAATTCAAATTCTTCAGCAATCGTGATACTGAGGATAGTCTGGAACAATTTGTTTTTTATTTAAAATGGTGCTTAATTGAGTATTTGGGATCCTCACGAAGTAGGATTAACATCCCATCTTGAGATGGTTGGGCAGCTAGGTTCGTTAAGGAAGATTTCAGACTTGACAGCAGTGTTTCGGCTATGATAGAATCCCTCGGATGGAACTCGGTTAGTGATAGAAGACTTGAATACCCTAGGAAGCTTTTCGATAAGTTTTTCACTACGGATCTCGGGGAGGAAATAGTTGATTTTCTCATCTCAGCTAGTAACGTACACAATCTTCGAAAGAAAACAAAAAAGCGATACAGGGAAATAGTCGTCAGGACGGATAGTTATTTCTGGTCGTTTTTCCCGCGAAGTATCAGAGAAGCTAATAGCCTTCCAGGTTTGTTAGGGATATAGGTATTTTACACCCCCTGCCACGCACCATTGGCGGTTTGCAGGGCTTAAATGTAAATGTGCTTTTTATGGTGGTTATATTGTATCGTCCATAATTTATAGTGATAGTAATTTTTAAGGACAGCTAAGGACATTTCGCACGTGAGCCCCCACCGACAATCAAACCCAGAGCCGCTTTCACCGAAGTCGAACGCGTTACCTGCAGGACTATCTGGAGGTCCCTAATGTGTACGTAGTAAGGAATATAGAGTGCAGTAGGGTTTTCCAACCTTAAGGCTGGTGGAAGGGCTCGACTTTCAGAGACGGAAGGTCTCAGACCGCAGCCTGCCAAAATTATTCACTGTAATAAGGATTGGTTCTCTTTTCTGATCTATTGACTTCATAACTATCCGCAGATACGTGTCGATAGGTATTTTTTTCAATTAATTTAGCTAAATTTAAATTCTAATTATATTCTGTCAAGTATTCAGCCCAAAGGCTGGTTGGGACCTAATCCTCTCCACCATCAGCTACGAAGAGCTAGGAGAGGGAAATGAGGCTTACTAGGCAAGATGAGGAGTGAGGTAGTTTGCCCTTGCTTTTCTCACTGAGCCAGAATGCTACAAGCATAACAAGTCCACATTAGCACAACGACTCTAAGAGTGACACTTTTCTTAACTTTGCATTAGGGGAAACCTTAATTAATGCTATTATTCAGCATAACCCATAACTCAGTAGCTTCACAGCCATATCATTTATCATCACAGCCATGAACGAGACTGATTATGAGGCAGAAGTATGCAAAAGATACATTTTTCTCTATCTCTTACCAATAGTCCTAAGTATTACTTACAAGAAGAAGCATGCTAAAATCTTACGTTTCGTTTGATGTAACCGACAGGAATAACGGAAAATATTACTCGAATTGTCTTGGGAGCGTCACTTATTCCATTCTTCCGTACACGTAAAACTTAGACAGGAGTTTTGCTGACCTGATAAGTATTGAGCCTTTGGTGGTATAACGTAAAAATCTTTGATGAAAGATTTCCTTCTCTGATTTGTTACGAATTATCTTCAGTCCTTTATTACTTGGTAACGAAGAAAAAAAATATTTATCATTAAATCTCCGTCAAGAGTTTTGCCCCATTTATACAAAATCTGGGATACTTTCTTGATTTAAAATATAGAAAGAAAAGCGTAAAGGGCTCCCGGATAGCCAAGTGGGCAACGCGTTCGACTTCGGTGAAAGCGGTCCCGGGTTCGATTCCCGGTGGGAGTCTATGTGCGAAATGACCTAAGCTGTCGAAGCACTTTTAACAATACTACTACTAAGGAAAGCTTAAAATCATGTATTTCACCCGCAAATACTAACTTTCTCACTACCAGAAAATCGGACCCTTTGGGATTTTATGGAATCTTGTCGCATGCGTTCCAGTGCCCTCCGGTTCACCAAGGACCCAGCACCAAGATAAGTGGAGGCCCATTTTGGGGCCTTCAGTTGGGATTGGTCGCACGATATTCGTATTCGAAAGATAAAAATATAAACGTGATCAATGTTTTACCGCTAGGAATAATCACGTAAACCCACAAAACTACCTATGAAACACCTAAAAAATCTTCTGGTGGTGAGAAACATGTACGATTTATTCACATTCAATGGCAGTGCCTTCTTTAGCACAATTACCGAGATTTTAATGACTAAAAATAGTATTAACCTAAATACAGAGACGCTTTTCTACTTTCTCATCTGGATTATTCTGACAAGTGTAATTAAATCCATTCCATAACCGCCTCAGCAGTGATGGGGGCCTATGATTCAAAAGGTTACGAAACGAACTAAGGCGGGGTTGAGGATGGAACGGTGTAGAAATGAAAAACAAAGGGGGAACAGTTGTCGTGCGGGTGTTGTGTGGGAGATCCATCGTGTACGCATTGTGTACCCAAGTCGATTCGTGTTCCTCCGTACGCGACGTGGATGTCTTCTCGCAATGCTGGGCCCCTCACCGAGCATTCGGAGGAATGCCCTACCGTCCCCTTGACCTCGTGGGAACTTACTGCTTTACACTTTCATTCTTCTCTGTCTCTGTTACTTGTTTTCCTTTTTTTCTCTTATCCCATATATAAAAATTCAGCATTCACTTTTTATGAATGGTGTTCCCATTAGCTGTTCTCCAGTGGTCAACAACCATTCTGTTTCCAATAATTTTCTAACAATGGGAGCACCACCTCTGTGGTGAACGGATTCGCGCGAGACTTTCAAGGTATGTTCCTTGCTCAAAAATTATAGACACGTGTCTGACTGTTAACACAACTAGGCATTTTTAACCGGAGATAGCCAACCACGCCATACTCGCGCATTACCAGAAAGATCGCGAAACTTTCCTTGTAGAGAACAATATTCTCCCATTTTTTTACAAATTACTTACTTTTCGAAATTAAATTTTATCTCCCTACCCTCCAAATATTATTTACCTTTTCCGTCAATATTTATTCAAATATATGTTAGGCCGGATCTACAGCATGTATTATATTGCTACATATAGGATTAGAATTTTTAGCCTAAACCACAAGTGCCATCAACTTGACCCCTTTATGTCGTACAAGCCCCAACCGGAAACCCCAGGAACAGTGACATATCCATTCTAGCATTTATATATTCGATCCCAGAATGTCCAATATTTCAAATTTTTCCAGTAAGAATGCATGGTGCGGATTTTTGGAAATCTATTTCGAGTACTTCCCGGGATGGTAGAGATGTAAGATGAGTAGCTTATTCGACAAGAAAGAAAGTCAGCGTTCAACTAGCTTGACTGATCGTTATTATTTAAGAATCAAATAGTGAAAGACGCATCAATAAAGCAGTTCCATCTGCAGCTATACTCCTCTGTTGATGCGGAGATTATTTTTGACGTCAAAGCGCAGCTGCGTGTCTTAGACCTAGTCACCATTCCGATTTAATTTGCTTTCATTTGATTCAAATGATAGATTTGTTGCGATGTGGCGCATTTATTATATTTAACCTATGTTTGTACTAACATAAATTTAATTAATTGATGTTAAGAAACTCCATAAAGCATCAACAATGAGATCCCTCCCATAGCGCAAGGACCCGATATTAGCTGGAATTGTATTCGATCCTTCGTGCTGTCGTAGCGGTAACCAGCAGGGGTATCACTGTATGATTAAATTTAAATATCTTTTCCTTTTGTTTTATTATTATCAGGGGCATAGACAGGATGTGTACATGGGTGGGATTTAGAGCCATGGTGAATACAGTGCATTGCCTACAATCCATGGCCAGAAATAGCTCCGCCCAAAATCTAATTAAAATAGAAACGTATTTATTTCAATATGTTTGATGTTAACTCTGCGAATCTCCAGCGGTGTTTGTATAGCATTATTGCGAGAGGCCATCTTCTCGCATATTTTCGTTTATTGCTGGCTCTGTTCTCATGGGGGGGGGGTTTGAACCACCAAAACCACCCCCTTGGCTACGCCTCTGGCTCATGTAATCGCCTCTAATTCATGAATGTGATTGTACAATAAGACGCCTATATTAATATAATATTCAGTATGATATATGCGTCATAACTTTTTATTGAAATCTGGAAATTTGTAAAAAATTAACTAATAATAATTTGCGCTTATAATTAAATTTGCGGAATTAAGTATAAATAATAATTTATTTACCGAAAACAGGATAATATCCATTAAATGTGATATAACTCGACACACAATAAAGATAAAAAGAAATAAAATTGAAGGGGGGGGGAGAAAAGAAATATAACCTAGATGGACTTGAATAAATGTTTCGCTTTAAAGAAGAGAGCGAATCGCAGAATAAATCAAGATCTGTGGAATTATTCAGGACCTCGTTAGTCGTTCCCACAATTCTAGCCACAGGTTCAAAACGACAAACATCAACTCTCCATAAAGAGTCCAGAAACAGTTTGGTATGCCTAGAACGTCTAAGAGGAACATTGAAGTAAACGAGAGAGTGAAGTAGTTAACTAAAATTCATAAGGCACCACAAATCATAAAGATACCTTGTAGTATAAGTCTGGTAAAATCCCAAGGAAGAATGGACTTGGAAAAAGTCTAACGGGTCCGGGAATCGAACCCGGGTCTCCCAATTGCCGGTCGGGTGCTCTGTCCGTTGAGCTATCCCGGCAGAACAATTCTCCGAGCCATAAGTCCATTCTTCCTTGGGATATTTCCTGGGTGCGCACCATCTTGCGCAAAGTCACCCTTACCCATTTTCCATAAGTCTGGTATTTGTGAGGCTACTTGTCCCGAATGTGCTGTAAAGTATATTGGATCGAATACTTTCGTTTACTGCTGGCTCTGTCTCACGGGGGGTTTGAATCCCCAAAACCACCCCCTTAGCTACGCCTCCGATTCATGCAAGTCCTCCACTACTATGATTTCATTTGTCCCTTTCTACTTCCAATTCCACATTTCATTCCTCCTCTTCCATGAGCGTCCCATCCCTCCCATCATCTTGTAATTCTCCACCATTAGGAAACAAAGAAAGAGGAAGAGTTGCAATTACTTCATCTGGGAATTGATGATTCCGGAATGCGTCAGGTGGAAATTATTGGCTCGCTCTGTGTTGTGAAATGGATATCTCCCGAGTCGACGAACTCATCACGGCTGATTGAGCCCTCCTACCCCACCATCTAATTCCCGACCCATCCTATTTCAGCCATTAGAAACGAATGGAGATCACAGAGCAGAGAATGTTGTGACCCGTGTTACGAAGGAATTTAGGTAGTGGAGTTATTAATGAATGCCGAGGTATGCTTGAAGTTTGAAGAATGAACTCTTGACACCTTGTAGATGCATGTTTAGTTTTCCGAGGAACAGATTGTGAGCCATATTGGGTATTTTTTAGATAATACATTAAAGCATCCCCTTCCGTAAGAATATATACAACTTTTACCCGTACCATTAAGTAGTTATTAAGCGCCGAAACCATGTTCGCGTAATAAATATTTCGTGTTATGGGTAAAAGTTTTATCTTTTCATTCTTTACATTATGGGGACCTACCACACAGTAATGCCAGAAAGAATTGATAGTAATATCCCCTTTTTCATGTTACAAATAATTAACTTCAGCAATATTTGGTGGAATTAATTCATACTTTACCAAAGGAATATGACGTTTATTATTTTTTTAAATATGTTATTATGCGCTATTATTTTGAATACCTAATAACATTTTATCGCCATTCAATCGCAATTAACAATATAAAAAGTATACGGGATTTCTATCAATTCCTAAGAAACTTTTAATCGCTACAAAAACAGTGTAGAAATAAAAGCGAGGTTTCTGTCACTACGTAAGAAAATTTTGATCGCAACTCAGAGACAAAAAATAATGTAGAAAATAGATGTAGGTAGTTTATATCTATCGCGATCACTAATGGATATATTTTACTCAAGTGTGGCATCTGAGAAGCAATTTCCCATACGTAGCAAATTTTCAAACACTTGTAAACTAAACTACTAAACTTCTACTCTCTTTTCTTGTTAAGTGGAAGTGGTACTTATTAACAGGTCATTTACGATTCCGAATTTTGTCCATTCTTTCAATTTTGGAGCATTTTCTTCTTGAGCATTCGTACGCCGTGTTTGAAGATCAGCGTTAACAATCTTCGTAAGCCTAAACATTTGTTAGCAGGACCAGTTAGTCTATCTATAACTGTATGGAGATTATAATAATTAATTTTACAAAGTATTTCAGTTCTTTATAAAGCGAATTTTCAAGAATTAAAATGATTTCATCTTGTGTCAATAATCTCCTTAAAAACCTTGTATAAAGCGAACAATGCCTTACTATGTCTATATTTAGCGTCAGCTTTCTAGATGAAAAATCATTCTTTCCTTTCATTCCTATCCACCAATGGTTCCTTTTATTTAAAGGGTAAATTAGGCGCTCATATTCTTCGGTAATCACTCTTTGGGACTATCCGACGTTAAAGTAAAAATCTTAAACCGGCATCTTTAAGTATCAGCAGAGGTGTATATCCCTTCCACAATTAGGCAAATTCTATGCCGACAAAAATAAGTCAAAGTTACAAAGTATCTTACCCTTTTTTCTTAATTATTTTACGTGCGGTTTCGTCTGAAACGTCATCTACGAACTCCAATTATCGAGTATAATCCTTCTCGGGCACCTACTCCCACAGGTAGGTAACTTATTTTTTTTTGTAATACTTAATAGTGGCTTTCGTAATCCGCTAAATTAGAAACATATTCTCATTAGAGATAACGAAAACTCGGTCGCGGATTCCCCTGTCCGTTTTCAAAATATTCAGTTAACATTATTATTAAAGGGATCGCTCATTATTATAGGCGATAATGCCGTCCGCTCGCTTGCATGCTAAGTGACCCGCACTAGCCCTCCGATCGATTTCGCGTTTGATAATTGCTCATTGCCCTCATTTCCATAACGCTGTTTCGTCAACTGCGTTAATAAGGAAATCGTCCGAACAAACACGAGGAAATTTATGATTACCTTCGGGAAGGCCTGAAATTGCACGGCTCGGATCACAATAATTGGTGGAGCCAGCGATGGTTATACTAAAACGGGGATTATTTCTGGAGAGCATCATAACGATCTCGCAGACCTCAGAGGCATGGTTTCGTTCTATAAAGGGTCAATGCGAATTAGGAATGCTAGTATGGCGGAAAGGTAAGCTATAATGGAACTTTTCGTTGAGTTGGCTCGCATAATGGCTATCAGATTTGTGAGCGTATTTTAGGAATTATCTCTCGATTTCTAGTGTATAAACGGAGAATTCGTGGGCAATGGCAGTGGGCGGCTCCAAGATGGATTCAACATCCTTTGTTTTGGTGCTGTACGTATTTTATTCATACTCATCTGAAATTGTAGTAACCTTGGATTCTTCATTATAACCGGGAAAAACGGAACGTTGTTGGTGATTATCTGTAGAATTGAATTGCTTTTTTTAACTTCGGTGATCAGACGAGAACCGGTGCTTTCATCGTGGTGTGACCGTTGACATTGAATTGCTGTTGGGGTCTCGGATAAGTGGGCAACACGCTCGAATTCGGTGGGAGCGGCCCGGGTTCGATCCCCGGTGGGGGCCTACGTGCGAAATGACCTAAGCTGTCGAATCACTTTTAACAATACTACTACTAAAATCGATGTGCGAAGGCGTGACATTGTAGAAAGCCATATGAATAAGCTAAAAAAAACTTTCTATTTTCCACAAGATTTATATAAGTAAATCTTGTGGAAAATGCAGTTTTTTAGCTTATTGATTCTACTACTACTTGAATAGCCGTTTTTCACATGTTTATTACTTGTGATGGTAGTGTTCTTAGCAATATAGACTTTAAAGTATCCTAATCAACTTTCTTCATTGCTGGTGTACCAATGGAAAAAACTAACTGTAGGAAAAATAAAAATAAAGCGAACTACTTTCCTCAGGTCTAAAACTAGATCCTGTTTAATATGAAAAACACTTCAAAATAGCACACAATAACCAAAACTCAAAAAGGCACGACTAGTTTCGACGCATAAGCGTCATATTCAAGCCCTTGAAAATGGCGCTCTTTTTTGATTTTTGGGATTTGTGCGGTATTAATAGTAAATTGAATCTAGTTTCCTGAGAAAAATGGTTCCTGTGTTTTATTTTCCCTACCGTTATGGAATAAACCAAGAGACTAGTCAGTCAGTTGAATTTTTTTAGAACACGAACTGTTAAGGCTTTAACAATGAAATGTCTTCAATTCAAACAAATGCTTTGTTAAGAAGTGCTACAATAGAAAAGCAAGCGTTACGGAAATGCTCTCAGACGCAGGTTGGGAATCCTTGAAAGAAAGGAGATCAGAATCTACGCTGCGATTGCATTATAAATTTAGAAGTGCATTTGCGGAAGACGTAATCGGTAATGTGCAACCCCCCTACTACTTCGGCCGATCCGACAGTGAGCGTAAAGTAAGAGAAATAAATGCGAGGACAAATCGTTTTAGGGGTTCATTCTTTCCGCGAACGATACGCGATAGCAATAAATTAAAGAGGTAATTCTACTCTTGGTGTTTACACCCCCTGCCACACGCCGAAATGCAGCTTGCAGGATAATATGTAGATATATGTTAAGTTAGATGTTAACATTCCTGCCTTGCGCAATACGATGGTTTGAGGGGTACCAATGTAAACGTAACAATTAATATTTCTGTAACTATGATACTACTGATATAATGTATAATCGAAAAATATACCGAAAGGATTTGGTGCTTTCCCGGTGAATGTGGTGCAGAAATTCTTCTCGGGTTTCCAACTGGGTGATACATACAATGGAACAAGTCCGACGTTTCTGCTGCTAACTCCGCAGCCATCTTCAGGGATAAAGTCACTTCACCTCTGATGGCTGCGGAGTTAGCAGCCGAAACGTCGGACTTGTTCCATTGTACCACCCGGTTGGAAACCCGAGAAGAATTTCTGCCGAAAAATATACCTCTAAATTTCTTTTTTATAGGTCAGAAATAGTGAGCGCCTTCCGGAATAGTTCCGTTTATTATTAAGGATATTAAAGATTCAATTTATATCACTTATCATTTCGTCCTCAAGTACGAATGAATCATTTAAAATGTTGAGTCAATTTGATGTCTGAAAGGTAAAATAACGTGCTAAAACTCCAAATAGATTATTAAGGCTCGTATTTGAATTACAACCGAAGGAAATCGCAGATAAGTAGTCCATTACTTTTCAGTGGTAGATTATATTGCTCCTCCAAGTAAACAGTGCCGACTGACCTTTACAAACACCATACTTCATCTTAAGAACGATCATAAAGAGGTCAATATCACGCAATCGCGTCTGTATAGTGGAGTTCTTACGAAAACGTCATATATTTTGTAATAGCAATTATTCTCTCGTTCGGATTATCTATTGAAATAATATGCCTAAGAATAACAAAAGATCGCTAAAGAACACTGAGCTGGAAATATGAATACGATATGGAAAGATGTCAAAAAAATGAGTTCTTGAATCAATTCGTTCTAGCATATTTTCCTGATCTTTCTCGCAGTATCGGAACGGCCTATGTAACATGGATGACGCATTATATTGGCTACATCATCTCCGAACGTGCCTTCTCTAAATTTATCCAGTAAATGAAACCCCTTTGTTGAAATCTTTTTATTCCTAAAGACTCTTGCGTCCTGAAGCATCTGAGTAACGCTCGCTGATTTATCATAGAAATTCTTTGCAAAACGCATCGCCTTTCCCTGCACCTTTTCTAATTCTCGAATACAACACTTATCGGCAGGGTCTCACACTACACGCATACTCAAGATCAGGCCTAACTAACATGAAATAACAACGAACGACTATTCTCTTAACGAAGCCGAGTTTCTTAAGTGCTTTTCCACATATATTATGGATGTGGGTACTCCATTTCAAGCTATTCGTGAGAGTTACTCCTAGATATTTCACCGATTCTACTGCTAATGGAGGTGGGTGGAGGTAGATAAATTTGAGTTATCATCTTGCCTGTTTTAAAAATGAATACAAGAGATTACATTCATATTAACTCTCAACGAAATGAGGCGCGACGTACGTGAGCCCTAAAAATTTATCAAGGAAGTTGCCCTAAGGAAGAATAAATGCCTCGAGAAGCGTGAAGTATGATGTGCCCTTTCGCATAAGAATCCGGGTTAATATTCCATGTTTAATATTATTTGAATATTATTAAGTCGAAAAAAATTCCCACGTATCATAGCAAGCATGACTCCATTGACAGGGTTCTTGAGAAAACTCATACGACGCCCAGAGTTCCATCATATTTGAGAGAATTTAATATAATCCACTCGCAAGCTTCCAATGAAATATTTTAGCTCGTCTTCTCAGGCGGATGAGATTAGTTTTTTAAGCGGAACCCGGTGGAATTAAGTCGACATTTTATTTAAGAAGACAGAAATGTCCGTAAACGCAATATGTCTTTAGCACTGAATGACGTCTTGGCTCGTCTTTCCTCATAATTCCTCAACCACTGAAGTTTTTCAGAGTGCTCAACTCCACACGAACCGAAAAGAAGGGATTGAGGTCATCGGAAACGGTCTAACTTGTATCACTGTAATAAAATTTTCCGCGAAACTATACTTTTAATTCTGTAGTTTCTTCTCCAATCGTATCCCCTGAATACAGATCTGCATGTAAGGTTTTATCATTTTGTTCATCTTCATATATCATCAACATTGTAGAATATACTGCGTGCTATAGGTTAATGCTGTTCTAAAACTTGCCCATTAGGAACGCTTGCTATTTCGCGCATGTTGATTTGCCATTTGCTTTCTGGTAGATTACAGGAGTCAAATGAGGTGTGATAATTCCATCCACAATCACCGCAACTACTTTACTCTCGGAAAATGTGCCAGGAAATTGAAGTTGATACAAGTGAGCAAATATCAAATGTGCATGAAATGCCTAGCGGTTTTACTTTGGCAAAACATGTATCTATCTACGTTGTTTTCAACCGGACTGGTTTGAACGTCAAACCCTCCAACATTAGGTACCAAAAGTTTAGTAGAGGGAATGAAGTACTGCAGACTAGATGAGGAGTGAGGTAGTTTTCCCTCGATTTCTTCACTCAGCTAGAATGCTACGACTGGAAAAAGCAAATGTAACAGTTAAGCACAGTGACCAAATGTATAATTCTTCATAGCATTCGATGAGGATTAAACAAATGAATACCATTACTCAGCAAAATTCTCACCTCATTAGATTTTATAACATCACAGATACTAGCGAGAGTACGACAAAAGGGCATGTTTTTCTCTTTTCTCTTTCAAAACATAACGGAAAATATTAAATTCATGAAGATATGAGTGCAGAAATTGGCGTGATCTTTACAGCCTGGATTATGAGTCGCGCATTGATTTATTTGCTAGCTCTTAGGCTCTTTTAGGTTTGATTGTGGGCGAGTAATTGTAGAATATATTGCTTGCTCAAGACTCCATGCTATTTTAATACTGGCCTATTAGTAGAACTAGCTGTATCGCGCATGCTGATTTGCCGCTTGTTTTCAGGATATCAACTCTTTTATGACGTAACTAATTCAAGGTATCAAAGGAATAAAGGTTTTTGAATCTTGATTTGTACGAATGCAACGCTTTCAAGCTCGCATCGTTAACCATTTCCTCGAGGAATACCTTTTAAATATTTTCTCAAGTTTAAAAATGCCGTTCCAAAAGTTGCACATCTCCGTAGAAGATGCAAAACTTAGAATGACACTGAGAAGTTCCACGTTAGTCTCTGACCCATTTCTAGCTAAACTACCCATTTCTCTGTGCAAGTCACAGCGGTTCAGTATACCTAAGGAAAACTTTCCGTCGCATTTAGGAAAAGTTGTCGGAAAACTTTAATTTCTCTATGTCACTTTGTGTCATTGTTTGTGATTGTGTATTGGCACCAATGCCAACAAGAATGACTGACATATGTTTGCTGAGCAATTATCTCATTCACCTCTCTCAGGGTAAATAGAAAGGCCGAGATTAGAATGCTCGGGGCCCATTGTGATTACCCGAGTCCGGATTAGCCTTAAAAGCAGGGGCTCCCAACCCTTTTGGTCCCCATTGTGTTATGCGTGCCCTGTATTCTCTATTCATTCAGAGAAAAATTTAACTCTTTAAGATTACTAGACAGGTGTAGCTGAGAGAAAGAACCAGCATAGAGCAGCCTGGAAGCCCTAACACAAACAATTTAGGAAACATTCTGTAGCAGAATGTTATTTTACTATTAGAATTAACTCACTATTCACCGTCTGGAATAGCTTCGAGTTCCCCTTCGGAGGTACGGGTATCCTAGGTTGAGTTCCCAGGTTTTAAATGATAAGGAGTTGGTGTTTCCCTCTATTGAATTAAAAATACCAAAATATCTCCACATATATCACCTCCTGTTCATTTTCAAGGAAATATAAACAGGTGAAAAAGTGTCACATTTCTTTTCATAGCTCGATAGTAAAGCAGTAGATATAAATACTAGTTTTTGTAGAGTAAAAATTTAGTAAAGCAATATATATAAATACTAATACGAGATACCACCACATTTCATACGACTGAAAGCCTGCAGGTCACAGTAATAATCAAAAAATCTGACGATTCCTCCACCGTTTCATTGCTTCAGAAGATACCTATGCTGGGGTAATGAATTTACTCTGCATTCCTTCCACTGGCTCGAGAAAAGGTGTTTCTATGCAGCCAAATCCAGACTGCTCGGTGAATGTGCGATTTACTTGCTAATCATAGCTCTTTGCTATCTTTTGACCGCCATACTTTTCGTAGTTTCCACGAGTAATCGGGCACAGCAGGGAAGGGGTGAATTTCGAATTTCCTGTCGTCTTAATCTTATGCAACATGCAGTACGCCGTTCGATTTTAATGATTGAATTGTACAAGCCTGCCGTGCACGATTTGCATTCTGCATCATAGGAAACAAATGCTTAGCCGATAATGTCGACTTGCTTAGTTTATGTTATAAGTTGCAAGGGGGCGAAAAATATTGGATGGATTGAAAATGGTTGCGAATTGGGTATACTTAACAGTAGAAATTCCCTGTGAGTAAGGCCTGGGCTGCCTCCAAATACATTCTATTTGCCGCAAACAAATTAAGAGTCACCGCTACTCGACGGATAATTAAGAGTTCTTACTATGAGGTCGTTTTCATTCCCTTTAACTTAAAATGTAACGAATATTTCTGAATAATTTTGTACACTTTGTCACATCACGATTGAAAATAACAAACTCACAAAATACGCATTCTTTCTCAGCATTCGTTGCGTAACTAATCTTAGCCTCCGTGCTTACATTAATTCTGATCAGATTCGAGAACTATTATCTTCTATAAATAAGTGGAGGCCAAGAAAGAGTGGCGAAACTCTTGGTAATTGCCGGAAATGTAGCCTCTTTTTCCAAGATTTCCCGCTGTCAAACCATATCGCTGTCCAACTTTTCGCTTCTCTAGTTTCGACGGAAATAAATCGAAAAGAAAGTTTGTGACATTTAACCGCCTCGTGGAAAAACCGAGTCGTTGAACAACTTGTATCTCTTTTGGTTTCCTTGGGAACAGTGGATGGCTTTGCTTCCGAAGAGACACTCTTAGTGCTTTCTTGACTCGCAACGTACTTCATCTTGTTCTTTAGCCGCCCGTAGGACTCGAAAAAAAATTCTCCCCCATTCACACTCCCACACGTACGCATCCGAAACTTTTAATTGGAAATTTCCCTCGTGTGGCAGGTGGCGACCAGGAGGAAGGCTTGGTGGTAGCAAGGGAGGAGGGGGAGGGGGGTAAGGGGGAGGCAGGAGATGCGGAGTCGGGTATGGACGGCGAGGAGCCGCGGAGAGTGGTTTTGCATCTGGCGGTGGGCGGGGGGGAATGGAGTGGGGAGAAGGGGCAGCACAAAAGCGACAAGATCGTCAAGGTGGAGTTCCCGGAGGACATCACCACCGAAGAACTAAAGGGTGAGTCTCTTTTTTCACTCTTTCTCAGCCGAGCTTTTTAGAGGTGCATGCGCGGTTTCGCTGGCATAAACCCCTAGCGGTGGTCAAAATTTGCTTCAAACGCAGTATTTCCCAACCTGTGGGACGCCTCACACCGAGGGGACTACTGTCGGATTTAAAATAGTATAGATCTGGAATTTGACGCGTTCCCCTTTGATGATCTACCGTTATAATGGAACATGTTATACTTCGTCCGAAAGAACAACTCTTTGCCTTTTAAATGATGTTTATCAAGAGCCAGAATCGATCTGATTAATAATCTGAGTCGACATAATCCAAATCAAAACACGGTAAATTCGCGCAAATTCATGACTCGGTCACACCTTTGTGAAACGACCAGGTGTCACAGAAAAACCGAACTTTTAACAGAAATGTGGAATATAGTCATGAAGCATAATCCGCGTTTCTGAGATCCTATCGTGATTTATTAACCTTTGATAAGCGTCTGAATTAAGAATCGATCTCCTTCTACAAATATATCCTACGCAGTTGAAAGTTTTACTACCTATTTGAACGATTTAAAAAAATAAGCGAGGGCGATTTTTTCTAAATGCATTGGGTGAGGAGATACGAAGGGGCCTACAGTGATGACGTCGCTGCGGTAAAACGTTATCTCCGCCTCCTCCGAACGATAAAGCGCGGCAAGCATTTAAACCTTGCTGAGTGTGCCTATTGCTAGTAGCAATACCATGCGATTTGACTATATCAGGTCATTTTATTTATTTTCCATTGGTTTATTTTATTTGAATTCATCAATTGTAGATCTTTCCCTTAAAAGTGTCATTCTTGTTCAGCATAACTTATACGATAAGCTATTAATAGTATATTTTATTAACAAAAAAGGCTGTGAGTTTAGGAAATATTTGTTTTTTTTGTCCTATTGGGAAGCAACCCTAGTGATGGTTTAGCTGAGAATATTCGCTGTAGGACGCATCACCCAGAAGGTTGGGAACCACTTCTTTGACATTTAAAAGTAGCTATTACAAAATTCCTTTAACTTTCTAACAGGATTGCGTTTAAAGGCGCAAAAATATTTTGCTCCTAATGTAATTAGTAGTTAGTAAGATGTATTAGTAGTAACTTAGTACTTATTAAGAGGTTCACAAAATATATTTTTTAAATTGATTTCAGATAATCAACATCCCTTAACTGTCTTTAACGTTACACGTAATTGAAATTATAATGAGGGAATAGACCATGATTCAATTTACGGAAATTATAAAGGAACAAGTGTTTCCTAATACTAGTTCATCGTATTAATAACGTAGACAAATAGTGGATGTAGCTTGTAGAAACAAGAAGCTGCTATAATTTTCGTTGGACTTAGGGTCAGCCATACATTCCTATCTGCATTAAGACACGTTCTAGCGAACCATATAGCATTGTTCGACTTACGCATAGGAGACCTGTTGATGGACGGGTATTTAACTGTACATAAGTTAATATTTTGAATTTGTGTTCCCTACTCTACATATTTTGAATATTTGCATTCAGAATCAGACAAAGCATTTACATGTACCTAAGCATAAATACATGTGAATGGTTCCGGTTTTATTCTTCATTGAATTTTCATGGTGAATCTATGGGTACCTGTTGCTTCATAAGAACTCTGATGGAATTTGGGAAAATATTTCATCAAACAAAAGAATAGTTATGGATTTTGTTAATCATAAATATTCAAAATGCTGAGAAAATTCGGCATAACAAAGCAGTAGTAGTATGACTGTGGTCCGATGTCAAGGAATACTGATGTAATCAGAAAGATTGAATGTTAAATACTGAAAAAATGAAAATACTGTTTGGCATATTTTTAGTCGTACTCTCTTCTTGCATTGATAATAATGCCGCGGTACTGGTAGAG
The DNA here is from genome assembly GCA_000376725.2 of Ladona fulva. Taxonomy (NCBI): domain Eukaryota; kingdom Metazoa; phylum Arthropoda; class Insecta; order Odonata; family Libellulidae; genus Ladona; species Ladona fulva. The sequence goes on from KZ308312.1 coordinate 2,116,429, forward strand.
AGGTATATTTCAAGGATATCTTCTCAAGGTATCTGCAAAAAATTTAGTAATTTTAATTGCGTAATAGAATCTAATTTTCTTTTAAAAAAATTAAATTAGTTATGGAGGAATTGCAACGCCTTACAAATGATAAATGTGTTTTTCTTTAGGTTATATTTCTATATTATATATCTTACCTTATACTTTTTATATTTCTGAGCTCCTCATTAGACCTAAGGCACCAGAAATTCTCAAACGTGGAAAATGGAGGCTTTTTATTAACATCATCATTCTTATATTCGGTCCCCACATGACAACGAAATATCATTCAGTTAACACTTCAGTATATGTATTAGTGACATCAGTTGATCACGCTTGATATATGACACCTGTTTACGCCGGATATCTCCAATTTTAAACTGCAATATTATCGTAACATAGGATAGAGAGAGTTATTCATGAAAGCACTTCGCAACATCCACTTTTCCACAGCTAGTGAATCGGTAAGTAAACATTCTCCTAAACATATATCACTTTCGAAACAAACTCCAATCCCTTCAGCGTCAACCGAGATTGATTTACGAGAGGGGAAAATAACTGTAGATAGCGCCGCTATCTGGAAATCTTTATCGGACGCGGAAACCCTCTCCAAAGCACGGGAAAAATACTCTGGTGCTCGTTTTTATACACCCCTGCATCTCAGCGTGCGATCTCTTTCACAAAACTCGCGGAACTCTTTAAGTGGCTAGAAATAAATGAAGTGAGGTGACGGGAGAAATGGGAAACTCTGGCGCCACCGTCGGGGGTCCTCTAGGTGGCGTGCGCGTGCATTTTCCCGCCTCCACGGGAGAGATATGGGGGAGAGAGCGTAGATTAGCCGGCAAGAGGGTCGCAGTGGGTGGGCAATAGACCATAAGAGAGGGCCATGCCCATTAAGTTCCCCACGCATACGATGCTTTAGTCGGAGAGATTGTAGAGAGAGTGTAGTACCAGTCTGAGCCGCCAGAGTGCTCTTGCAGCAGGACGCGGATCCAGATGACGTTCTACGTCCCCCAACCGACGGATCCGAGTGCAGATATATTTCACGCTTTGAATGATGGGTAGAAAATCAGACGAGCGGCATTAATCTCCCGCTCACGGGCCAGGCAGGTTTGCGTTCGCCGTGTTTCATCCAGGCCACCAGGGAACTGTTTAATTTGATTACGGCGATTCTTCCGACACAATCCTCCTCCGTAGATATTTATCTTTCTCGGAAAGGGATTGCGAAATGAAATCTCGTGGAGATTTATCCGCCGACGTTGGTTCTTGTTTCCGGGTTTTTTTCGTCTCTTTTCAATTCAATTTCGGCGTTTTGTTTCCGCTTTCTAAATGGACTCATCAGTCACTCCTCCCGTATCTGATGTCGAGCGATCGCTTAATTTAATCATAATTTGGGGCGTTTTTCGCTTGTTAATTGCATTATTTGGTTTTTCGAAACCTGCGTTCAGTTAGTTATACGCTTCCTCATTTATCATGGTGGAAAACGAGGTATTGTTATAATAATAATAATAATAA